>JAHWFP010205719.1:11975-27531 GCA_023313725.1 Lithobius niger | reverse complement strand
GTGACGTCACACGTAACTATTGGGACGGGAAAACGACTTAATTACCTGGGGAGGGACCAACCTTTGTATGTACTATCGTTCAACTCGACCTTGGATGAAACGCTACTGTTTGCAAACTGACCAAGGTCGAGTGGAACGATAGTATTAGGAAAGGTTGGTCATTCCCGACCTCATTATCTTTTTTTCCCGCCAAATGACGTCACTGGAGCTTCTGATTTTATGCGTACTTATGTGCGTGAGAGTATTACGAATTCATTGAGTTGCGTTGCGCAATGTATTACTACTATGATGCTAAACGGTATTGTTTTTGCGGGGCCCTTAAGATATTTACGTCGTTTCTCAAACGGTGGATTAAGAAACAAGTGTTTCCCATCAGGCTTTAGCCAACAACATTATTAATACAATACGGATAATTAAAATTCCAGCCGAACCATTGTTTAATCAACAGGTGACCTCAACAATCACAGCTTTTATTTTTTTTTCTGTGTTACTGCCACATCTATCACAAAAGTCCTCTCATCGTCGTGGGGCAGTGAGTTCGTGCTCCCTAAAATCAAACAACCTCCCTGAACTTCGCTACCGTACTGGCCTAAAGAGGGGGGGGGGGGGGGCGATCGGAGGAGCCATACAAATCCTTGAAATAACTTTTTAATAACTTTTTTATGAAGCCATAGATTACATACAGTAAGAAAAATAATTGTACAGTAAAATGAAGTGGTCATACGTTTTTCAGCGGAGGAGGGGGGGGGGACCTAAAATTTTCCCTTCCCAGAGAAAATATTGATTTACGACACTGAACGACGTTGCCTGTAACGTCACGCACCAGACGGGGTGGAAGGCAAAAAATAATCTAGCTATCAGACTAATTTGCAACCAATTCGCAACCCCCGTCTCCCTTGGTAACGTGGGGGGGGGGGGGGGGTAAAATGGAAATAAACGTCTTCATTGTTTCTGTTAAAAAAGGGGAGAAAATACTTATGTGAAACCCCGGCATTATACACTACGTTTATACTACGGAAATTGTGTATGTAGTAATATCGTGTGCTAAAATTTTAACGAGATTACACAATAATAATCGTTTGGCTTGCACTATGTAAACAACGCAAACAGGATAGGAGTTATATGATGACGAATTAACAACTTTATTAGGAAACCAAATAATAAAAGAATATAATGCAATGCATCTATGCGTTGATCAAATAAGTCGCTGAAGTATTTTATGGCTAAAACACCGGCCAGTTACGTTCTCAAAATTCTGGTTGGTGGTGGTCGTCTGTTGGACTGGTACCGAAGCGGTGTTTGGTGTATAACAACTGCCGACAAACCCGTAGGCCTACAGATTGAACTGATTTGTCCTCGTACATAATAAACAACCGTAAGCATCGAAAAATAGCTGGCGCAGACGTTGAGACCAAAGAAGAACAATTGAGACGGTTCACGCTATTATCAGCCGCCGGGGTCGTGCATAGAAGCCGTACTTACTCGTTACCATAGTTACCATTTTGAGCTAGCGCTGGCTGTCGGGCGTCTAGTGCTAATTTCAGTTATATTGTCGATTGGAATTCGGTAGCTTAATACACATGAACACTTTTAACGTTCGGAGCGGTCCGACTTACGTTTTATAATTAGTATTCATTAGTTTGTTAGTCCCGAGTTGCGTCGATTCATGAGATCGAAAACGGCGGCCATGTTGGAGCCACAGATCACAGAAATACGTGACGTAGGTGGGGCGCCTACGCACAGAGTGTGACGTCACAAGAGCTTTTTCCCGCAATATCCAAAAAGTGTCGGAATAGACCGGTGTGAAACTGACGGATGCCTCGGTACGTATAATCGCAGAGCACAAAATGACAATTTTTGCGCTTACTTGTAAGGTAAAAACGAACACGGTATAATTATTAACGTTCCTTGTTCGCGAAAGTAAAAACTGTCACTCGCTTGATAGCTGGTCGCATGGCATTGCAACTCAAAACATGCGATGGAACATTGCGTGTAGAATTATCCGTGCAGCAGCTGCAGAAGTTTGCTAAAAAGCCTACGTCACGCAAACGTCACTAGCGCTGAATGACCAAAAGAAACAGCCCCCTGGCGGATTTGTACAAAAGGACCGCCAAAAAAATGGCCGCTGCCAAAGCCACTAAGTCATCCATACACATACACCACCTGTACATAACCACTTAGTGCCAGAAAATAAATTTCTAAAAGAATACTTTCCTGTAATTAAAACACTTAAACTCGACTCTTTTGCCAGGCATATTGTAAACACGTGACCCTGATTTGCATACACCTTGCCTTGCGACGTGGCATCCAACGGAGCAGGTGGGTCGTTGCTTTTCGGCTGCCATTTCTGCCTCTTTTGAGGGGAGAAATTGGTGATTTTTATCCGTTTTAAATGACTGTTTTATGCTTTTAATATAGGTTGACTTAGTGGCTTTTGCCATGCTTTAATTTTATTGCTAACCTGAAGACAAAAATTGATAATTTTAGAAACGTTGTTTATATTTTTATTTAGCACTGCTTGGTTTGCCTTCACATTATCTATTACCGTGCTGTTTACTCCATTGCTCATTTTGAACCATTTTGCTGTTGTCATGTTTTACCCTAAGCATCCTATATTTAAGTGGCTTCGCCCTTTCATTTCGGCTCAATTTGTACATATTTTTAGGCAACTAACTAAGGAATGTTGCAGTCTTATTCACCTAGCTGAAAAAATCCAATTTTTGAAGTCACGTTTGTTTCATGGTGTGATTCCATCTCCACTGTTTAAAAAGCAAGTTTTTACGAATTCTCGTGCTAAACGCATTCACTTGAGGCACAGGCACTCTCGTGCGTGCTATTCTTACACAACACTATGCTGACCTACATTTGTTAAAAAATGCTTACCACAACAAGTTAAAACGTTTCATTCTTTCACAACCACCCACGCTCATTCAGCAATTTTTAGCTGCCCTACAGGATTTTTCTGCTATGGCCTCCTGCCATTTTCAAAATACACTTAACCTTAAGTGCATATGTTGTTATCCTGTAATTTTTCGAAATTTGCTACGTCACTTTCGCAACAACACACGTTAATCCACATTTCTGGTCCCCCCCACTCCCCCATCCATCCCTGCTAAATTGTCGGCACCTCCGTCTAAATCCATATATCAGTCGTTCCCCACAAATGAGTGGCTGCACAACCTTTCTCATAAGGAATTCGACCCACCAACACTTAATTTGCTTAAGAAGGACCTAAATTTGTAGCCACACCAAAAATTGGGCAACTTGTCCCAGTCTTTTGCGCCAAGCTTGGATCAGGGCTTTCATTTGTACCGAATCGTTCCGAGGTCCGTGGTGCAGCACTTTCTGCACTGCGAAATTCCAAGCAGCATTTAATCCCAATCCTCTCTGTTCAAGAAATTACTGCCATTCGGGTCCTCAAATCAGATCCATCCATCATCATCTGCAAAGCTGACAAATGCAATGCTACCGTCATACTAGACACTTTGAAACTCGAATCTAACATACTTAATGAACTCAACAATGACCCTATTTACAAAAAGCTCCTTTTCAACCCACTGAGCAAATACAACGCTCGTGTTAAAAAATTCCTTAAAGCACTCGTAACCAAAGACAGAATTACACCGGAATTTTTCGAAAAATATTTGAAAGTCGACCAACACCCCCCTTGTATTTTTACCCAGATAAAGACCCACAAGCCCGGTTTTCCTGTCAGGTTAATTACGAGTGGGGAAGACTATCCCCAAGACTTTGAGCTTGTGTGCATCCTTAAACCCATTCTAAAAGAACTCGCTGAGGAGCGCCATACTACCCCCAATGCACTCAAAATTGTTCAAGACCTGTAAGGATTTCAAGTGCCTCCAGGGTTTGCATTTGTTTCCTTTGATGTCGAAAAAATGTTTCCATGATTGGACCAAGAGCTTATCCTTACGGAAATCTCTCGAAAATTAACAAACGAACCCCCCCCCCCCTCGCTCCTCAAGCTCGGGTGGGATAATGATACTTTCATCAGTGCAGTAAAAGTCATTTTTGAAACCACCTTCTTTGAGTATGGAGGCAAATATTACCAACAAATCAATGGTGTACCGATGAGAAGCCCACTTTCAACTTTCTTTTGTGACATAGT
This sequence comes from Lithobius niger, assembly GCA_023313725.1. Classification (NCBI taxonomy): domain Eukaryota; kingdom Metazoa; phylum Arthropoda; class Chilopoda; order Lithobiomorpha; family Lithobiidae; genus Lithobius; species Lithobius niger. The sequence continues at coordinate 23,405 of JAHWFP010205719.1, read as the reverse complement.
CCTGAAATTGCCTCTTTTGAGGGAAGAAATTGGTGGTTTTTATCGGTTTTAAATGACTGTTTTATGCTTTTAATGTGGGTTGACTTAGTGGCTTTTGCCATGCTTTAATTTTATTGCTAACCTGAAGACGAAAATTGATAATTTTCGAAACGTTGTTTGTATTTTTATGTAGCACTGCTTGGTTTGCCTTCACATTATCACCATGTGATAACCGTAATCGTTCAGCCGCTAGAAAGCGTCACCGTGAAAGTTTTATTTGCAGTCGAATTAGATCAATAGAAATTTATAGTCATGTGTTACTTGATCTACCTGCAGGTCTGTGGTTTCAGTTAAATCCACCATACCTGTAACAGGGTTCATACCAAAAATACTGAAATAATTTCCCAGAGTTTCCCAGACTTTCCATAGTAATTTAGGATAATTTCCAGGTTATTTACCAAAATTTCAGAAAGGACATTTCCCACACATTTTAACAGTTTTACTTGTTTTTACGGCTCATTTAGTGTAAAAGAGTAGCCCAATTTAAAGAACTTTTAGGTGTTAACACAGAAGTACAACAATACATTTTATTTTACCACAATGGCGTAGCAGAATACGTTTAATGCACTTAGGACTAGGCCTAAAATTGCGGCTTTAGTTTTTTCCTGAGTTTTGAAGGTTTTTTGTGAAAAATCGGAGTGTTCCCTGATTTTTCCCTGAGTTTCAAACATAGTTTAAATTTCCTGAATTTTTTAGGGGTTTTTTTTGTGTGATAAATTGGAGAATTCTTTGAGTTTTCCCCGAGTTTCAACCGTAGTTTAAATTCCCCGAGTTTTCCAGGTTTTTTTGTATAATAAATTGGAGAATTCTCTGAGTTTCAACCGTAGTTTAAATTCTCCGAGTTTTCCTGTTTTTTTTTGTGTGTGATAAATCGGAGAATTCCCTGAGTTTCAACCGTAGTTTAAATTCCCCCAGTTTTCTAGGTTTTTTTTGTGTGTGATAAATCGGAGAATTCCCTGAGTTTTTCCTTTAGTTTCAAACGTAGTTTAAATTCCATGAGTTTTCCAGGTTTTCCAGCTTCTCCAGGTTGGTGGGTACCCTGTATAAAGTATCTGCTGTAGATGATCAAATTGTTTGTCGATGGGAAGCTGCCATCTTGTTTCCGCGACAGAGCTAGCACCTTTTTTATTGCTGCATGGCTGCACCTAGCACTGCACGAAACGAGGAAAATAGACGCGTACAATACATGCAGCACTGTACATTTCAGTCAATTGTAGGGGAAAAGAACAGCCATTTAGCGAATTGCTTTAGCACTGCAAGGAAAAGAAACGCACGGTATTGTAATGTCAGCCTGCCGAAAAAACCTTCGTTTTCACGGCGAACACTTTTTTTTTCCTCGAGCGCAAAAACGCAAAAAGACCCCGGTCTTCTACCCTCAGCCATTTCCTTAATAATGGACTAAATCGGCCAAACTTGGAACCCCTTAATAGCAACACTCTTCAGCTACAGGCTGGGGAAACCGAATCCCGAATTTCCTCCAGAAGATTCTCTACACCAATCTGAAAATCACTCCAAATTAACCGCAGCGCTCAACACTTCCGGCCGCCATTATGGAAAACTCGTTGTACATTTTGTAATCTATTTTTATTATGCTTTTCGGGAAGAAAGCCCACCACACTAGCTTAATTGTTCCTTAGGAGGGGCTGCGTTCGGGTACTTAACCTCAAATACATGTGGATACAGACAGTTTAAGTGTGATATTTTTTATTATGTTTGTCGGCCGCAAATCTTATGAAAAATTTCCACTAAGATCAAAAACTGTCTTTTAACTTTACAATTAACCATCCAACTTAATTAATGCGTTATAGCATTTATCTAAGCGATTTGCCCCGGAACGCTATCATTAGTCCGAACCAATTCGACATCAGCATTCTCACGGACACGAATTTTTGTGTAAATATTTTTGCTTTAAATCTCCGTCAAACTCCGACAGTGACCATCCGAATGTTACCACTAGCTCTTCCTTCAATTAAACTTGTATCTTGAAAAGGTCTGTTCACCAAAGCAAACCCAAAGTCAATCTGTGCAACAAACTCCGTTCCCCCCTCCCCCCAACCTAGTTGTGGTGTATAACACTGCAGTCTGCAGTTAAAGCTAGTAAAATTTAATAGTAATGCTTTATTTATTACACAAGCCTCTCTACTAAGCTTTAACATAAGCCATTCACTAAGTACTCCTGTAGATACTCAATCCATAGTCAATATTTTAATGTAAAGGCCTTTCCCAAAGTTCATGAGTTAAAACTCAATTTGGCCTATCTTTACATGTCCCTACTCCTTCAAACGGCCCTGCACCAAAACCCTTTGCCAAACCGACTTTTCCTCCCACTTTCCATTGTTCTCCTGATCCTCAGCCAATCAGAGATGCCTAGCATCCTAGTGAGTCCGCGCTTTGGTCGCCAAAATCCGCTGCTCCAGCATAAAAAGCCCCAGTTGCCCTCCCTCTACAGCTCAGTCAGCACAGCTCACAGATCTCAAAGGTAGAAGGGTCACGCCAGTCGGGAGTGGGGACGTCACGTCGGAGGATGCCATGCCGGGCAAAATGGTAGTGGTTCGTATGTTTATACTTTACCTTTTGAAAGTTTAAGTTAGGACCCCCCAATTCTAGCTTCATAGTTCAAAACTTAACTTATAGCCTAGAGAAAATTATGGTTGGCAAGCCATCGGCATTTCTGGCCCCCTGACTTCCATAACGTCAGAGTGGTCCTGTTACTAAAAACCAAAACTTTTTCTTGTTTATTTTAAATGTAACTTTAATCTAAACAACTGACGGTTTGATCTTCGTGTGAAATTCATTTGAGACATACTTCAATTGCTAACGTGTAAAATTGCCAGCTTTTTTGCATCTTAGACAGTTTTAGGAAAAATTCTGGGAGGTTGATCTTTTGTCTTAAACACTTAGAAACAAAACTGTCGACGGTTGATCTTCATGCGTGTTGAAACAAACTGTCGAATTAATTGTAACTAGCGGACGCTGTTCAATTTTTCGGGTGTCTCCGAGAGCACCCAGTATTACTTTTTATACTTGAAAATTTGAGTCTTATTCAATAATGCAAAACGCTGTTGTTGTGTGAATTATGTGAATTACGAAATTCTAAATTACCTTGTTGCTTTTTAATACTTGATTCAAAAGCTGTTCTAGTAAATGTAAAGTGCCCTTTTCATATTACTGATGTTAAAATAAAAAAAGGAGTTTTAAACTTCAGTCCGTTTACTAAGTGATTAATTGTTTGAGTGTAAAATAAATATGTAGCCCATTTTTAGCTTTTATCCTCCGTTAAACAATTAAATATTTTCCACCGTTGGTGGCAGTGAAATACCAGTAGTGTTAAGGTCAGGCCCCTTTAATTAGGACACCGACGCTTCATTCCCCATGCTGGGACAGTAGCCCAAACTGTGCTTATATCGCCAAAGTCGTTATAATCACGGAAAACCTTAAACTGAAAACTCCATGTCAACCAATGATGTCGGGGGCGTTACAAGCAGCCGTCGTAGCGTCCGCCGTTACAGTATCCTGGAGACTCCTTCTTTATGACACTCCTGATCACATCGTTAGTCTTTCACGGACGAACCTCTTGTACCGTTTTGACGGAAAGATCGAGCTGTTTAACGACTTTTGCCCCCGAAGGTAATGTATGGCCTCAATTAGGACCTCTAAAACTACAGGTTCGAATTATCGACAAACTATTTATAAACGATTTAAACTGCAATTTGCGAGTTCACGAGCTGCACGTCTTTTACGAGAATTGCATGTTGTGCACATGGAACACCACATTTGCATTCTAATGTTATGACCCGAGGCTCGAAAATATTGATCAAATCACCTCAAGTTTATTTTGATTCACAGTTGAAATATTAAGGTTTATTATTCAAAAAGTACAGCACACCCATTCCTCGCTTGAAAGCTCTTTCCTATTTTGGCAACATTTCGGCTTTTGCTAGCTTGTAATGTAATGGTTTTTGGCTACTTTTCTACAGTCGTTAGCTGCGATTTCTGTCACAGATGAATTGACATTCGATACTATGAATGCTTCCACACCGAGCCACACCCCTTCTCTCCCACCTACCCCCTTTGCATTCCCTACCCCTCCACCCCCACCTCCTTCCACTATTGATTTCTGCTGAAAATCTGTCATTTTCTTCCCACTTGAATTGAATTAACTCTGACAGAACTGGTTTGTCATCATGGCGGTTTGATCAATAACGTGCAAAGGCTTAAATTTAGCCTTCACTTCCTGTTGTTTATGGAAAAGGGAGAAGTGTAAATCTAGGAGGCTTATGTAACTAGGTCTTTCTTCCAAGGACGAGCTCTAATGAGGCATTCTGATTGGTGCGTAGAAAAAGAATCATGTTTTTTTCAAATCGGAATCAATCGAACTGTTCAGTAGACGAACACAGACTTTTGCATTCAGGTTTTACGCAGGCAGGGTGTGTGTAATGGATGTACGTCTACCAGACGATCTCTAGGAATTTGGATGAATGTAATAAAAATGGAATTGGGGTAAGTTTTAGGATTTTTTGGTGGCATCACGAGGAGCTCTCAGAAGGGAGGAGGAGGTGGGGTGGTTCCTGTGGAACAACCAGTGCTGTATTTCGGGATTTTCAAATGAAATGGGGCATTTGTTTTGTTATCCTTTTGTGAAAGATCTCGCTTTACTTACCAGCTTTTATTTCAAGCAAATTTTTGATATGAGGAGTAATTTGGAAAGTGAAATTTACTGGGGGTGGTGGCTACTGAGAAAATAACTCCATTACTTAAATTTTCCCATCAACAGACCGACATTTAGGCAGCGCCACCGGAAGAAGTTCAACAAAAAATGTATCCCGACATGTACCATGAACTTATTTGGGGCCCCTGGGAGACACAACAACGTTAACAAGTACAGCTCAATGGCAAGAGTGCTCGCCTGTCAGCCTAGTGGACACCCGATCGATTCCCGTGACCGACTAAGGTGTATAAAAGTCACCTAATAATGAGAAAAAGTCAAAAATCGATAAAGTATTTCCAATTGGAAAACGTGTCTTAATTCTGAACAACGTTTTCGTAAACTCAATACCTCTTTCCATTTGGAAACCTTCAAACACAGCATTAGGAACCTTCAACCCCTTCCTCCCACCCCTTCGAAGTGTCTCCAGTTAAAAATATTGCAACAAGAAAAATTTTACCACCCATGATTTCATAATTAAAAATTTTTACGGAATTCATCTAATTCAACTTTCGTGGAGACCCGCGTCTAGTATACGACTTATCTGTTACATCCAGTATAATTTTCACTAGATCAGTCTGCATTTCAATCGAAACCTGATAAAGCCAAGTTACGCCGGTTAGAGATTAGAAAATTTGCGGTAATTATCTTATAGATTATGACTCTTCGTTGAGGGTATGGAAATTTACAGGGTTGCAAATTCTCTACTTAAAGAGTGCTACTGACGTATATTTGTTCAAATGGATTGAAAACACTCGCAAACTACTGCTCTGCTCTTGGCCAAAATGGCCCTTATACAGCGAGGTGACTTCCTGTTATCTTTCTATTTGGTAATGTAGAATAGTGATACCACTGAAATACTTCACAGTAATAACAACGACAAGTATCCCTATGTTAACATCCCTATGTTATAGTATATGACTGCTATGGATGGTTCTGTAAATATTTCAAGCAAAATATAAATTCGTATCGTGTTTGTAGTGAAGCATTTGTGGTTACGAAATATATCTGCTATACTGCAATCTATGACGATGGGGCAAGGTGGCTTGATGTCCCGGGTTCGAGTCCGGCCTCAGCCATCCCTGGCATTTTCGGGAAGGGAAAGACCCTGTGATGTCTCGTGCTCATGTTGATTGTGGCATGTAAAAGTACCTAGAAATTCCCGATGGAATTTACCTAGCAAAATTGTCCCTCTCTCTTTCTGGCACCATGGCTACGGCTGGGTGCGCGTCAAAAAGCGTCAACCTATGATGAAAATGGTGAACATTCGATACGTAGCAGCACAAACGCTTTAATTGTTTGCCAGGAAAATATGTAACACTGTCAAGTTATCTATGTTTAAATGCTCTCTACGAATGATGGAAAGGTGATATTTCTTTCTATCAAACTTTGCACATCACTTCTTCAACTTTGTAGTGGCTTAAACTTGTATTAAGTCCCTCAGAATTTTAGTCTGTCGCCCTGTATTTTTCTGATTGGTGAGCCACACCTGTATGAAATCAGGGAATAAACACACCATGACTAATTAAGACACACACTAGGTTTCGCTTGCCAAGACTGAGCGTTAATATTACCAATCCAACAGAAAAGGCTGAAACTATGATCGGGATACTTTGGTCGCCCGACAACACAAAGGTTACTGTTAAGCTTGTCGCACACTGCTCCGTTCCGACGACGAAGAGAGTCTCCAGGGCCACAGTGGTTAGCGACTGACTGCAACGGAAGGCCCAGCATACATTGCTTCTGTCGTTAACCACGGTGGCCCTGGAGCCTCTCTTCGTCGTCGGAACGGAGCAGTGTGCGACAAGCTTTAGTGACACGACTTAAACGCCGGTTGCCACTAAATTAGCATTGCAGCATCTCGGCACAAAGCAAAAGTTTTAAACGCAACAAACCAGCCACGTGACTCCTTAATTATTGAGTAAAAATTTGGTACGCCCTCGTGGGCCTGGAAACAATCTACGTATAAAGATTAACGATACTGATGTCACTAGACGGCGCCACGGAAAAATGTAAAGAAAATCCCGTGGCGCCATCTAGTGACACTAATATCGTTAATCTTTACATCTTGTTTCCAGGTGGACGAGAGCGTACCAAATTTTTACTCAATAATTAACGAGTCACGTGGCTTGTTTGTTGCGTTTAAAAGTTTTGCTTTGTGCATTCCTTTGCTTCCTGCGAGAGAGAACTCCATAGGCCTAGATGCTGCAATGCTAATTTGGTGGCAACCGGCCTTTAACGTTTTCTTGTTTAAAAAAAGGTGTGAATAACGCTGATATGTGCCTAATTAATAGCTAGGTATCTAAATTATTTAATTTCACGAAAACAATTCTTTGGTGAATAAAGCTGAAATTTTGCATATAGTTATTGTTTAATCGTAGAACGTTCCTTTTTCTGGTTTGGGAGTTAAGTGAAACGAACAGTTATCAATCAATCAATCTCAGTGCAGAGTTATTTAAGGTTATTTTAAGGACAGAGTTACAGCATTTTGGGGTTGTTCTTTGTTTCAGGGAGCGCGAACCCAAACTGAACTATCAGCATTGTGTTGTTATATTATGTGAGCTTATCTAGACAATACAGCTATCAGCCCCCACCAAATAAAAGTGTAAACCATCAGGTAGCAACATGAACAAAAAAAAAAAAATGACCCTTTATGGATCAATCAATTTCTATACAAAATCGTCCAACTGCCCGAAGGATTCCACTATTGCTGTTGACAGTGTTTGGCAGCACACCAAGTAAACGAAGATGCGACCTTTTGATATCATTCATTACAACGAACAGACTCAATGCAAGACGTTGCTGGTTAAAACGTACACATGACAAGCAAGATTAGGGGTGGCACGATAATTCGATAATATCGCGATAAAAATTTTCGTCGATTTTCGTATAGCACTTTTTCTGATTTTTCGAATTATCATGTAAACCACTCGGTGCTTAACTTGTCATTATCTCGGAAACCGTTAGCTAGAAATAAGCGGTTTGCGGTGTTGCGTGCGGAATTACAAGGGCTCTCCAACCAAATGTGCAACACTGTTGCTAACCACTTTACCTGATTGGAGAGTTAGTTTAAAGCAAACAATATTTAAGCATTAAGTAGTAGCGCAACGTGTAAATTGTTTCTACATGGTGAGGGAGTAATGGACAATGGGAAAGTCCATTTTCATGTCTACTGAACAATTGGTGAGTGCAGCACAATTCACATAAGTTGCACTGAAGGCTTCAGCTAAGTTTTTTAATCAATAAAATTAAAATGGTTGTTGCAGGCCTCAAAATATGTTTTATCGAGATATTATCGATTATCGCGATAATTTAAATTTATTTTTTATCGTGCCACCCCTATACAGCATATAGTGAGAAACCCTCTCAAACTCCTCGCCTCACATACCCACAAAGAGGACTGTGGGCGCTTGGCCAACTGAAAATAAAGTACTTATTCAGACTTATATGTGGCTTTCTCCAGCACTCGAGGGAAAAACTGAGTAACTTAGCAGTGTAACACATATGTGGTTGCAATTATGAACACGAAGGCGTTGAGTGGCAGCCCGACAGCAACAACACGAATGAACAATTGTACCTTTCCCGTTGCTAAATGTTGCGAGTTCTGTAAAAACTTACTAAACTGGAAATAAACCTACTAAAGCCCGAAAACGCAGAAGTGGATTCCATCTCGTAATTGCAAAGAAAAAAAAAATTGGACATCACCAATTTGGACCAAGAAGATGTGAATCTCGCAAAAACGAAAACTTTTTAAGAATTCCCACCGAGTCCTCCGCGTTTGAAGTGATATCAAGTGCCAAGCTCTTTCGCCAAATTATGCCCACCAGTGCCTGAGATTTCAAACGGCAAATGAAACACTTCAAAATTGCACAGGTTGAAAACAATTATCAGATTTTTCATTAATTTTCGAACTATTACTCGTTGGGATTAACTCGGCGAAAGAGCTTGGCGGGAATCCTTAACAAAGTTTGTTTTGGGGAGTTAAGATACACACGGTAGAACTATGTTTACTCCTTGGGCCGTACTCCATCTTCCAAGTCTTGGATTCGGAAAATTTCTTCTGCCGCCCACTGAACCTCTGTTCTCCTTTAGCACAACGTCTACACTAACTACTCCTATTCCGAGCTTTACACTTGCTAAACTGTCTATTATTACGGGAGAACTCACTCTGCTTCGTTTCACAAAATAAACAAACTAGGTTTGCTAAGTCCACCTTTAAGAATCGTTATTTGTCACCTTCCCTTGACATTGGCTTTGATTGTAAAGCTGCTGAATAAAACTTCCCCCCCTTCTCCTCTATTTTAAATAATAAAATTCCATGATTGATTAGCGTTCAAGAAAACCTATTCTCTGGAAAAGTCACTGATTGCCCTGAGTCGAATTGACTTGTAGAGTGCTTTGCTGCTTGCCAATTTCCCTTCCTTCCTGCGTTCGTTTACTGTTCTGTTTGTGCTGCGGCATAAACTCGACTTTGGCACGAGAGAAAAAATGCGTTCACAAACGCAGGACAAGGCGGCATTGGAATTTAGCAGGCAACGTTGCCAGCAACTATTGGAAGGAGTAACAAAACTCGCAGAAACTTCACGTCGTACATGATTGTTTGTCACCAGGATCCCTTACCTTCGCCCCGTACGGTTATCAGCTTCGGTATCTGGTGCACAGGTCCTGGGTAATCCACGAGTAATACGCATTACTCCTCGGTAATCATTGGGTAATTCGAGGTAATCGGATTTGCAGGAAACTAAGAAAATCAATGGTAATTCGAAGAAATCTGGATTCGATAAGTAATCCAGTAATCTGGAGTAATCTGGATGCAACGTAGTAATCCAGTAATCTTGAGTAATCTGAATTCCATGTAAAAATCCAGTAATCAGGAGTAATCTGGATTCCGAATAGTAATCTGGATTCCATATAGTAATCCAGTAATCAGGAGTAATCTGGATTCTACGTAGTAATCCAGTAATCTGGAGCAATCTGGATTCTATGTAGTTCTCGAATAATCAGGAGTAATCAGGATTCCATGTAGAAATCCAGTAATCTGGAGTAATCTTGATTTGATGTGGTAATCCAGTAATCCGCAGTATTACGTGTATTAAAGCAGTAATTACAAATATTCTTTGTACATCCAGTACAGTATTCCTTATAGTATCCAGTGATTCGAAATATTCCAAACAATCTTAGCTTGGCATTCTTGGTAACCCGAGTTAAGAATAACAGTAATAAACAGGATTGAAATCCAAAATTGCCTCAATTAGTGGTAAAGAAAAACAGACTCAAACCAATTTCGTTGCCTTTTGGACTTAAACGTCAGACAGCCTGAGCGGGAACTGAATCTAGACCTTTAAAGACCAAAGGTGGAAGCTTTACTGGTAAGCTGTACTTACATGGTCAATACGAAACGGCCATACGTCGCATTTAACAGGCACACGTGCTGTAATATGGCATAGCAGTAGAGCTTCGGCCTTTGATATCAAAGGTCGAGGGTTCAGTTCCCGCTCAAACAGTTAGACATATACACGTAAAAGGCATCTGTGTTTATTTAAGATTAACAGGTAATCCGGTGTTCATCCACTGGTAATCCCAAGTATTCCATGGACGTATTTTATCTCTGGTATCCCTAATGCGAATGATTACAGAACTTTGGGCCGAAACGTCTTCAACCTATTCTCAAACTTTCTATGGGTGAAAAGTCCGTCTTGCTCGACTGAAGCCCGGACGTCGGATGCGAGTGCCCAGTGGGCCACATTTGGTAAGCAGGACATATCAAACCACCCACCATCTTAATGACATTAACATCTCCGATTTTTTTCTGTTAGTCTTGCTCTAACACAAGAGAACATCCTTTCAAACTCGGGGGAATTCTCTCCCTTGGCAACATCTGACACCAGGATTTCTGCGAGCAGGTCGTGCAGCTCTGGAACACCCTTTAAACGACGTCTGGACCCGTGTTTTTTTTCCGTAGTTCTTGGTTGGGGTTGGGGGGAAGGGGGGGGGGGGGAGAAGAGGTGAATATAGGTTTTTACACTTTTTCTATTCTATTCCAATCTATTCTAAGTAAACCATGATAGTTCTTCGGTAATCCACGTTTGTAATCCAGTGTATATGCACTTTTTTCACCAGTTGACATACAAGTCCAAAAGGCAATGTAAATATGTTTGCAGCTGTATTTATTTATCATTTTTTTTAGCCTACGGCTTTTCGTCCCGTTAATTTTCATCGGTTAATGTATCCTTGTTCGTTCCTGGGAAAGAGGGAGGGATCTCACATTGGTGCCCATCCCAAGAAAAGTGTGAGGTCTCTCCCTCTTGCTGCCACAAGTTCGTGAGTAGTTCAGCATCGGCTCACCGGGATGCAACGTACTACATGCTACCGGTTTGGGTTAAAGGGCAATTACATCCATTTTGACATGCACGTGATAATGTTAAAAAGGGTTAAAGGGTTTAACGAGCGTTAACCACTCCTGGTCATCTGCCCGAAGCCCTAAGGCCCTATGTCTGCAACAGCCACGTGATAATGTTGGACCACTTAAACAATAACTAAACACAAGAATTGCGGTAAGAATACGTTACGTACGTCCGATACAACAATATAATTACTGCAACACCAAAACACGAGACGGGGCCGCCATTGTTTTGCTGGAACGCGCAGAAATTAATGCCGACAGATGGTAGCCATCGATTTCGACA
>JAHWFP010205717.1:22079-38992 GCA_023313725.1 Lithobius niger | reverse complement strand
ACCTTTCCTTATTTCACCAATATAAACAGCATCGCACCCATCACATGAAACCCGATTTACTCCTTCCTTCGTATTTTGGATCTTGACCAAGATATCTTTCTCTTTATTTTCTTCTCCATCTTTCTTCCCGTTCACTGCCATTCTTCGTGTATTTTGGAGTACATCTTTTAGATTGTCACCTTTTCTAAGGTAGGTATCAAATCCCTTCTCTTTTAATATCTTTTCGACCCGATCACTCGTTCTTTTAAATACGTCAGGCCTACTCTCTTTTTTCTCTCATTAACTCCCCCCTGGTTTTCTTTCTTCTTCTTCACATGGCGCATCCCAATGGCTGTCTTTATCATTGTCGTTAGGAGGCCCGGGGGATATCCTAGCTTAATATATTTACCTGTTATAGACTGCAAATGTGACTGCAAGTTCCAAGTTCGACGAGTTTCTGTCAACCCTATGGAATTCATTCTAGACAATCTCCTTGAGTTGCCTCCTCGGATGTCCCGATGAGAAAGGGATTCCCCGGTCTGTGGACATTTTGTTCTTGTAAGGTTGGTACACAAGGCTGCCATCCTCTTTCCTCGTAAGCAACACATCGAGGAACGGAAGGGAGCCCTCATCGTCTACCTCTACAATAAACTCTAAAACTTCATGCCAGCTGTTGACTTTCTTCATCACTACGTCGAGCTCTTTTTTTCTTTACCACCGCCATCACATCGTCCACGAACCTCTTCCACAGTCTCACTTCTCTGACCGACACTTCTACAAGTCTTCTACACTTCTATATTGGTAAAACGAGGAAAGGTGTTCGAGCAAGGGTAAAACAGCATATGGCCGACACACGGAATGGAGTGAAAGAAAACAGTATTGCTACCCATCATAGGGAAACAAAACGTAAGATAGGATGGGAGAGAACAGCCGCCTTGCTAAAATCAAGTTCACCTTTTGACAGACAGACTAGAGTCACTCGCAATCCAGCAGCATTTAGGGAGAAAGGCTCACCTTATGAACATGCAGGGCCCCTCAAACCCGGGCATCCGTTTTCTCCTGAGAGCGGAATTTTCAAGTATTCTTACAGATGAGTGGGACAGTAAATCTTAACAAGTACCGGAGGCCACACCATTTTGGTACGCCGCGCTCAAAAGATGAAGAGAATGTAAACAACAGTTCTCAAGAGTGTAGTAGAGGTCGACCGAATTTCGGTTTCGGTTCTGGAACGGAAGTTATGGCTATGAAGTTACACTTCAGTTTCGGTTTCGGCCGAAATTGGGTTGACTTGTTTCGGTTATTATTTTGGTTTCGGCTGAAACCTATGCAAACCTAGTTCCATCTGCCAGCAGTAGCCACTTTCCGTAGACAACTAGGCTGCAGCCTATGAGCGCACAGGGGCACCAACACAGATCCTGCTTTCATCAGCCATGTCCCCGCTAATCAAGAATAAAAACAATTTTTTTCAATTCAAATTCAACCAAATTATGGTTTCGTTGCACTAGAGGGAATTTATGCTTTTATTTCTCTTCACATTTTCAAGCAAAGCTTATGCTTACTGAATGAAACCCTTTTCCAGTGTTCTGGACTTCCTCGCCGACATGAATTATAATGCTTGTTTAATTAAAACATGACTATTCACCGAAAAAAAAGTGCAAACCAAATTTTTAAAATCTTTCCTAAATTGGGATACATTTTTGGGGGGAGGGGGGGAGGGGGGCTGGTGAAGGGCACACGTGGATTTGCTCAGCGTAGAGTGGGAAATTGGTATAACGCACTGTGCCTTTCAATCTACGCTTAGTCTACGAGAAACCACACACTCATGATTTTTTTTAAATTTTATCCTTGCTCTTGTTTAATTATTAGAACTGATATTATTCAGGTTAGGTTCTGGTTCCGGTTTCGGTTTCGGTTTCGGCCGAAACTGATGTACCAGTTTTGGTAATGAATTCGGTTTCGGCCGAAATTAAATAACTGGTTTCGGTAGTAGTTTCGGTTTCGGCTGAAAGTGAAAAACTTGGTTTCGGTCGACCACTAGAGTGTAGTAGTGCCTGATGAGGACAGACGTTCCCAGTCTGTCGAAAATTTGCAAGGTATACTGGTATGGTATTCTCCTTTTTTGAAATTGTGCGTGTTTTGGTCCTGAACTTCTGAAGCCGCTACGGAATTTTCAATGCGCTGCATACGTTCGACTTTATCAATATCGCCCAAGAGTGAGGGGGACCACACCTGGAAACTTGTACTAACGAGCCCTGGGTCCCGTTTCAACCCGTACAACCACGTCAGGTGCGCCATTGGAATTGACGGGTGCAATCACAGGGGCTACAACTAGGTAGAGAAGCTTTTCCTTTTTGGGCAAGCACTGCCTTGGTCCCCTCGAACCTCAACCCACGGTTCCACAGACCTTCAAGTCTCTCAACAACACTCACGAGAACTGCAACTACACGCAGAAGCTTTTACTTTCATCGGCAATCCCCGCCTCATGTTTTCCGTCGCTTGTTCACAGGAACCAAGCTAATTTTTGCAGCCTCCATTCGGTCCACAAACTGATGTTAAATCAGTTTCGATCCTCGGTCCCCTCAAGCCTCATCCACAATTCCCCAGACCTTCAAGTCTATCGGACACAATCACGAGAACTACAACTGCGTACAGAAGCTGTAACGTTCATCAGCAACCCCTGCCTCCTGTGGCCTGTCACTTGTTGACAAGAACCAAGTTGATTTTTGAAACCTCCATTCGGTCCACACACCAACAACAATTCGGCTTCTGTCCACAGTCCCCTCGAGCTTCAATCCAGTCCCCCAGGCAATCGTTCTGCTAGGGACGCGCGCACATGGACTACAGTCACGTACAGAACATTTTTTACTTTCCCCATCATCTCATACCTCCTGTCGCCTGTCTCCTGTCACCTGACCCTGAGGCCCGACTTACATTTCTTCTCTCCACCACTCACTAAAATCTCGGTCAACTTTCCCCCGGCCTCAGTCCACGCCCCCCCCCCCCCCCCCCGGCCCTAGGGTCTGCTGGAAATGACCAAGAAAACTGCAGCTACATTTACGTAGGTTCCGGCGGAACATTGACGTTCGCTGATGCCTCCTACTTTTTCTCACCGGCTTCCTGTCTCCTGTGCCCTGTTGACAAGAACCTAACTGCTATCCTGCACCAGATCAACGAATTGACATTCACTTCAGTCTCCGTCCACAGTTCCTTCGGGCCTCAGTCCATGGCCCCTGAGGCAACACGCCTATTAGGAACGTCTAAAGGAACCTCAGCATCTCACCACGCCTCTCTAGCACCGCAGCTGCTAGCCAGCAGTGCTTTTCTTACAGAATAACATACGTCCTACATAGTTCTCTACGGGATGTACATTCGTCCAAGAGGGGGGAGGGGGGGGGCGTCATAACCTGCACTAGGCCCCTCTCTGTCGCTAGGACCTACAACACAACCCGTTTCTTCCTCGGTCCCCGATGGGTCCCCACGGTCCCCACCTGACTATCCTTTATCTCGCTGTGTTTATTCGACAACTTGCATTTTCTCCTGGACCACGATGCTTTCCCTTCGCTCGAGGACGGCCTTCACTGCTATCTCCTCTATATTCTGTCCCACGAGTGAATTTGACTCCTCGTCCTTGCCTTCAAGAGTGTTGCGACCACTACGCAACACCTAGATACATCCGGTTATCTTCCACGGCCATCACTGATCAATATTCATACAATTCCTTCTTTATGACGTATTTCATTTAAGGACGTCCCGACCGGCAGTCACACGAGACCCAAGCCGACTACGCATTGTAACGATCGTCCAGAACGCACCCACTGTCGTTTCATTCGACAGTCCCTCGAGACAGACTCTACCACAATGTCTAAGAAGATCCTATCTCCTGATGCGTTGCCTTCGGTATCCTGTCCCTTGTTCTTTCTCCAGAAATCAGTCGCCTACAAGTACTCTTTTTAAGACCCCTCGTATAGGGGACATCCTGACTTCGAACACGTTTGAGCAAATGGCCCCAGTGTGGCCGGTTCCTTCCACTTGGTGTGTTTACCACACAGCCTTATCAGAATCACGTCATTCAAATCGGACCCCTCTGCCATTGCGACGGAACCACTTCATCCAGCAGTCACACAAGCAAGACTAGCCCTAAAAAACCACTACGGTCCCCTCGCAGCGCAGTGGCACCTCCTGCGGCGTCACTGGAATCCCCCGTTCCGACCATCGCTGACGGTCCCCCCGTTCAACCTGTAATTCCGTCTTCAACTTATCTCCCGTCCGTAGTTCCCACCAGTTCTTCGGCTGCTGCCCCATGCTTCTTGCCTAACACTGGATCAGCTTCTAGCTTCTTGCCTTGGGATTCTTTCATCTCGCCAATACTCCATAATGTTCCCATAAGGTCGAGGAACTGGTCCCACACCGTGTCCTTGCCATTGTGACCGGTCGCTCCGTTTCCGCGCCTACTTATCGTCGAACCATTGTTTTTTTCCTGCACGGTCGCACATTTTACGCCGCCTGCATTATATGACTCCGACATTTATTTGCTTGTTCCTTTCCGTCTTCCTTCCAATGAAAGGGGGAGAGACAGTCGACGACAGGTTCCGTCCTCCCATGCTCTTCTTCTAAACATGCTGCGGCTCCTGTTCTTCCGCCCTATCTGCAGACTCTTTTTTTTTGTGTCCCCATGTACTTCTCCATGAATCAGAAGACTACCAGCTACGTATGTAACCATGTTGGGCACCGTCATTTCCAGTCCCGTCCTTCCTGCCATACGACGTTTTCCTTCCCCGATCCATCATCTGCTCCTCGCTCTGTTTTATTTATCAACTGCTGACCGACCAACGTTCTCACCTACTCGCTGCTACCATCTCTCATTCTGCGGTCTCGTCTGCGTATGCTGCGGTTTCCCTTCCTGCGGTCCCCTAGAAGCCGTTTCCTCAGACCCTCCTAGAACTCTCCACCTACAATATAGTCCTAGACCCTCCAAGATGTCACCACTGAGCGAGATAATGTGTTTTTAACATTCCTATTTTGTGTTAAAACTCATTTCCTCGGACCCAGAATGCGACCGACCTGCAGTACTTCTCCTCTGAAGCTCCTCCAGTCGCTGTCACCGGTCCCAACTTGGCTACGAACCATTTTTTACCTACATCCATTTTCTGTGTCAATCAGGTACACTGTTTAGTTGGTCAATTCACTGGATCTTTTTTCCAGGAGTGGCCAGCTCACAACACAGATACTCGTCTGCCTTGGTCCCGCCTCCTAATTGATGAGGTCTGTTAAATATAAAACATGTTATGTAAATTTTCATGGCGTAAAAACTGAAACTTGCCATGGGCACCTGGTTGAAGTTTGTTTTTAGTGCTTAATGAAAACATATATTACCATTACCCGCCCAGCTTCCCCTCTTGCCACCAAGGTTGTGGAGAGGAAGAAAGATGACGAATGCTCCAGCGCGAGCTTCTTTGTATACACAAAGTATACGCTGGCGCATGCACAAAGAAGGGGAGCTGCGAGCCCGGCATCACTAGGGATTGAGCCCGGCATCACTAGGGATTGAGCCTACAAAAGGGAGGAACTGCTAAATGTATATTTTCATTAAGCAATAAAAACGAACTTCAACCAGGTGCCCCTGTTTATGGTTACCTTTTTGATTAGCATTTTCCTTCCGGAGAAAACAAACGCAGATCGTTCCGGTTCGCTACCTACTGCACAGTCTCCATCATATATAGATCATGTATAGATCGTTGCTCACCTTGTCTTCTCTACCACCACGCTGTTCACATCGCTGCGAATCGTTGAGCCTTGCCTCCGCTTATGCTCTCCGCCTCCGCTCTGCGATGCCACATGCAAAGAAAATGCCACGGGAGGGTTCTTCCCCCCCCTTCCTCGCCGTTCTGCCTCGCCAGTTTTCGTCCCTCCGGCCATCGAGAACGTAGAGGTTCTCGAACTTACCACGGAACAAGACTTATTGGAGCCTCCACCTCCGAACCCGCTCTTTTCAGAATCCTTCCCTCAGCCGTGTAATACTGCGAACACGTCTCCTGTTCCATGCAGTCAACCGCCTCCGACGAGAGAATTTCGGTCTCTTTCTGAAGAACTTTCCCGCACTAAGGAACGGTATGCCCGACTGAAACTACAGTTGAAAGCGCGGAAGGTTGCGGCTAAGTTAGCCTCCTCCGCTGGCCCTCCCGTCCTACCGTTGGACTTGTCTTCCCATTCTTCTGACACCTCTCATCGTACTAATGGGCCTCTTACATCGTCTCGGGTTCACTCTCTTATGGATTCTTCTCTTCGTACCTTCAAACGGAAGGCACATGATGATTACACCTCCACCTGATTGACTTCCCTTCCGCTGCAGTCGCAGGTCCGTCTACCGCTCCTGCAACTCCTCCTCCGCCTGCGTCGCCTCCGGTCCCTCCGCCGAGTTCCTACGACAACAACAATCCGGACCCCTACTACTCACCAGACCCCTCCGACTCTGGTCTCCCGTAACCTCCTTTTCAGGGTGATCCTGATCCCTCCGAGATCCCTCTTCACGAACTCATGAAGACAGTGGAAGAAATAATCCCGGACTGCTTCCTATATAAGCCCTCCGCTTCATCAGATACGACCTCTAAAAATAGGGGTCTGGCAACAGGCTTCAGATTTGGCCTCAACGATCAATTGCCACATCAACCTCCGCTACTGGGACAATCAACAACCCTCCTCACTACTCTCCTCCGCAACGGAGGTATCCTTTTGGGTAATGGTTCCCCCCCTCGAATTGGACAAAGATCCTCCTCCGCCTCGTCCGGGTCGAGAGAATTACTTCTTCCGCCCAATCGGCGATGGTACCGGCAATCCATACAACTTTGACACTTACCCTCAGTCAGAGTTTTTAACGGCAGATACTAAATTGGACTTCAGCTCGGCACTTTACCTCCCTCGCCGAGCGGCAGTCCCTGTATTTGTCCTCCGCGACAACGATCGTATCCTCCGCCTTGGCCTCCGCGCTGCCTCCCAAGAGGACGTCCTCAGCACTGCCGCAAACGCACTATGTGAAAGACTCTACACTGACCGTCCGGAAGATACTCGTCAATTAACGTTCCTCATCAACCAAGTTTTTCGCAAGAGCTGCTTCCCCACGTATCACGCTATGAATTGGTTCGCCCGCGCCCTCTATGAGAGGTTCAACGCTGCTTCTATGAGAGGTTGCGCTTAACACAGCTTCTAACCTCCATCCATCTACACGGCACCTCCTCCGTAATCAACCGATTCATGAGTCGGAATCCTTATTCCGAGGTCTCATACCGAAAGTTGCTCCCCACCCTGACATTTCACGCAAACCAAGATACAATAAATCTCGCATCTTGCATCGCCCTCGTTCCCTTCCGTCACGAGCTGAACCCATAACAAATGACCAAAGGAACACCAAGCCCTCCGACTACTTTCCGCCTCCGGCTCCGCGCTCTGCCTCTCCCTTTTCAAGCAGGATCCAGGGCCGCGGACGTGGCCGCTCCCTGGGACATCCCTCCTCCGACGACCAACGACACTGAGCCACTTCCCAATCTTGACACAAAAGTCGCGATAACTATTGACATTCTGCCTCCCCCACAAGCTGTAGGGGGATGCCTCCGCTACTATGCCAAAACTTGGCAAGCGATAACTTCCGACCCAGTGCTTCTTTCAATCGTATCCTCCGGCTTCAAACAGAAGTTCCATGTGCCTTCTCCGGTGAAAGACCCACCGTGGGACCACTAATTTCGTTCCTCCGGCCCCCTCCGCCTAGAAATATGTCTCTCCTCCAGAAGAAAGTGATTCATGTAGTATCACCTCCGTTCACCCTGGGATTTTACAGCAACATTTTTCTCTGCGACAAGAAAACAGGGGGATAACGACTAATTTTCAATCTCAAACCGCTCAATCAATTTATTCACAATCCACACTTTTAGATGGAAACAATATCCTCCATCCGCGAATCACTCCAACCCATCGACTGGACAGTTTCCCTCGATCTGGCCGACACCTACCTTCACATTCCACTTCATGCCTCTGTCCGCCACCTATTCCGTTTCTTACTAGACAACACCGTCTACGAGTATCGTTGCCTTCCATTTGGTCTCAACGTAGCCCCCCGTATCTTTACAATGATCCTACGACCAGTCTTGGCCTGCCTTCATCAACGAGTCATTCGCATCCATGCTTTCTTCGACGACTGTCTCCTTCCGCATCTACAACCAGCAACTTTGTCAAGAAATCTAGGCACCGCCATGTCTCTTTTTCATCACCTAGGCCTAGGTTTAAACATCCCAAAATCACGCCTCCTATCTGCCCAGTCGTTCGTTTTCCTAGGGGTATTCTTCGACCTCCGCACAGCGTCCGTCATGCCATCCCCGGAACGTGTCGCGTCCCATCTTCACTCAGCCCGCGACTTCCTACAAAAGTCACATCACAACTTTCGGGACCTTGTCTCCGCTATCGGGACCATCGATTCATTCGCAGACCTGGTCCCCTACGGGAGATGGTTAGCACGGCCACTACACCACTAGCGCTTCTCTCATTGGGGCGATCCCCGCACTGCCGTCACTCTTCCTCCAAAACAACGAGGTCAGACCTTCCCCACTGACACTTTCCTGTGGTGGATGGATGTCAAAAATCTGACTGCAACTGTTCCCCTCCACAAACCTCCTTCTCATCTCCACTTATTCACGGATGCCTCTCAGACAGGCTGGGGAGCCCATGTCGACAATCTTAAAACGTCCGGACGTTGGACGACAGGAATGACAGAACACATCAATCATTTGGAATTACGAGCAGTCCTTTTAGGCCTGCAACATTTTCAACATTATTTAACGACCAAGGTTGTACAGGTTCACATAGACAATACCACTGCTGTTTCCTACCTCCACAAGGGCGGAGAGACGTGTTCTCTCACCCTCCACCAGATAACGTCCGAAATCTTTCAGTTCTGCATCCTCCATCATGTCCGCCTTCTACCCCTCCACATTTCGGGTTCTCTGAACGTCATTACCAACTCTCTATCTCGCCGCGCACCTCCAGTCAGCGAATGGACCTTGCATTCCACAGTCTGTCATGCCCTCTTCCGTCTTTGGCAACGACCACTGGTGGATCTCTTTGCCACGAGATTCAACAACAGACTTCCCTTATTTGACAGTCCACTGCCGGATCCCCGCACTTGGGCAGTGGATGCGCGCTCACTCTCGACTGGAATCACCTCCACGCCTACGTGGTTCCCCCTCCGCGCCTCCTTTCGCTTGTCCTCTGCAAGATTGCCGGATGCAGAGCTCGATTTCTCCTCGTCGCACCCAACTGGCTATCGGCGGCTTGGTTTCCGCTCCTCCTCATCGACTCACCCCGACAGCTACCAGCTTGACTGGACCTCCTGTCCCAGAACAACGGAACAATTACCACTCGAACCCTCCGGCGCTACGCCTTCACGGGTGGCTAGTATCATCCGACTCCTCCGCGCAACATGCGTTCGTGAAGACGAGGCCTCTCGCAACAGGCGTTCTTAAAGACGAGGCCTCTCGCATCGCGTCACGAGCTGTCCGCTCCTCCACCACTAAGATATATGACAGTCACTGGAAGCGATGGTTTCATTGGTGTATCGCAGAACAAGTTGATCCAATCCATCCTCCTATGCATGACTTCCTCCGTTTCTTAACCTCCCTATTTAAGGACAGGTTACAGGGGTCCACGATCCTGGTGTACCGTTCTGCACTGAACGCAGTTTTCAAAGCTGCTGGGAATATAACCCTCCTTACTGATTACAAAATTTCATCCTTGATCCACTCTTTCCTCTTGGAGCTCCTACGCGCCAAGAAATGCTTTCCCAATTGGGACCTTTCCATCATCTTAATAGCCCTCATGGCCCTCCTTATGAACCTCTGGCCTCCGCACGTCTCAGCTATCTCACAAGAAAGACTGTGTTCTTAGTGGCTCTAGCCGCATGCCTCCGATGTAGTGAATTAAAAGCCTTATCCACAACTTAACGAGATTGCTTCTTTTTACCTGATTACAAGGGTGTTACTGTCACCCCTCAACCTTACTTTCGTGCGAAGACTCAAAAACCCACTGAACGCACTCATCCTTTTATCATCCCCTCCCTCTCCAACATAATGGGAGACGATCAGGAACGTACCTTATACCCTGTACGAGCCATCCGTTTTTACCTTAGAGCATCCAAACCCATTCGAAGAGGACGCACCCAACTCTTTCTTCCATTCAGTAACATAGTTGGACAAACCTCCGCACGAATGATTGTCACCTGGCTCAAAAGCGTCATTGTCCAAGCCTATGAAGCACTTGACATAAACTGCGTCACAGAGGGCATCAGGGTAACGGCCCACGAACTTCGTGCAATCTCCACCTCTTGGGCCTACTACAACAGCAACATTTCTATCACCGAAATTATGGAATCTGCCACCTGGCGCCACCCTACTGTCTTCACTTCCCACTACCTCCGTGACATGTCTCATCGCGTCGGGCCATTTGTTGCCGCCCGTGGCATGCTTTAACACCTTAGACACACTTGGACTATTCTGTGAAGGGAACCGGTCGCTACCTGAGGGGACTCCTGTCAAATGGCGCCCGCCGCCTTGACGAAGTCTATGGGAATGCATATAAAAAAGGTAATGGATTTTTTCAAGACAACTAGAAACTTCAAAATACCAGTATTACCTGGTTAATTTTGGTTTCTATTGCCTATTGAAAAAAATACATTACCTTGCTCCCACCCTCCTCCCCTCTAGTCGCCATTTGGACACGATAGAGGTGTTGAAAAGGTGAGCATTGCTGCTCCGCTTCGATTTATATATGATTTAGGCTGCGTAATAGATCTGCGCAGTAGGTAGCAAACCGGAAGGATCTGCGTTTGTTTTCTCTAGCATTGAACAGCATTGAGAAGGAAAATGCTAATAAAAAAGGTAATGTATTTTTTCAACAGGCAATAGAAACCAAAATTAACCAGGTAATACTGATATTTTGACGTTTTTGTAATGACTTCGCAGTGATGGAATGCCTTTAATAATAATAATAATAATAATGATAATAATAATAATAAGATTTTGCCGCAGGAGCAGCAGGTGTGGCAAGGATCCTAGAATCACTAACAGCCAGCCTTGACTAAATGCGAAGCTTGACTAAAAAGCTAAACTAGAAAAGCTAAGAGAACAGAGCTAAACATGAAAGCGCCAATAAAACTCCGGACTTTTCAAGAAAGATTTCAAGCAATGCTTTGACGGGATTGACCAAAAATGTTTTGCGCTGTGAATAGTGACTGTAGCTTCTGGAAGAGAGTTTCAGACAGGAACAACTCTCAAGGAAAAGAAGTTCTTTCTACATCGCGATGCAAAACTTATACAGCTAATTTAAAGGGGTTAGGTTGGCGTTTGGAGATAAATCCATAGAGAGAGATCGATTTCCATGAAGCCCCTGACAACCTCAAAGGTGAGATAAACACCTGCACGACGTTTTCGCAGCTCCAGCAACTCGAGGGTTGTTACCACAAGTCTTTCCTTATATGTTAAGTTCTTTAATCTTATCGATGTCCCCCAGAGAGATGGCGACGCCACCTGGCTCACAGATTCAAGCAATGGACGACGAACACTTTACAATGTAACGGCGGATGCTACGACGGGGTAGGTGCTTGTAACGTCGCCGCTCGCCTGGTGTAACTAGATCTTCTTACTATTACTTTTGGGTACTTTTTGGTTCAAACAAGCACAACAGCTACTGTCCCGGCGTGGGGAATGGAGCTACTCATGTCCTAATATTGTAGGCTAACTGTTATAATAAGCGGTAACGCTGCCACCAAGGTGGGAAAAGGCTAGCTAAGCTAAGTTTTAAGAGAATTATCTTACATGTTAACTTCTAGCAAACAACGAGCGAATAAACTGACGGACGTTTAAGGAAACTCCTGGTTTTTATTTTAAACAAACATGAATAAAAATATCGCACTACAATTACATTTGGTAACTTTACACCTAGTTTAGGTTATAAAATACAGGGGGAATTTACATTAAATTCGACACTAGAACCAACACGAGGTTCACGTAAAACAATTTCAAATAGAAAAAGTGAGTTGCGTAGGCACAAGGGAATTTAACAAAGAGCCCTCTAAATTATCAACAGCCTCGGCTGACTAATAAAAGTAGACCTGTTTTACAGTTTTGTTTCTACGTGTAACAGCAAAGCATTAAACCTCCCAGAGTTGCTGTTGATTAGTCAACTCCTTAAATTATAGAAGCATCGCTTCCTATAAAGTGGATCCGAGCGTTTAATCAATGGAAACCCCCACGAAGATCAAACTGTCCTTTGGTTACTTTAAACTGCGTTTAAAAAAAAACATAAAAAAAAAGCTGGTTTTTAGTAAGGGACCGTGAACCCTTAAATTACGGCCGCCAACATCCGAAATGCCGTTTGGCTTGACGCACCATAAATTTACCTTCTAAAGCTACGAGGTTAAGTTTAAGATTTAAACTATAAATTTTGAATGTAGATTCCAAAAAATAAACTTTTAAAGCTAAACTAAGTACGATACGAACCAATACCTTTGCCCGGCATGGCAACAATCGGACCGCGGCATCTCCACTCCCGACCGGCGTAGTGACCTCTAACTTTAAGAATCCTTGAGCTGTGCTAACGAGTGAGTCTGGGTTTGGGGTTTTATACCCATTACAGGAAGTCGGCGCGGACGCCGAAGATAGCTACGGAGGGGGGTGCGGGGAAGAGGAGTCGGACATCTGGAGGAGGAGAGACTGACCCAAACCGGCCCGAGCTGACACTACCGGAAGTTGGCAGGGCAGCGCGGACTTGCAGGGTATCTTGAGCGCTCTGACTGGCTGACGGAATTGAAGTAGTGTTTTGGTTGGATGGATTCGAATTGACAAAGGGAATTGCCGACTTGGAAACTTAGAGGCCAGGTTTGAAAAGTGCAAGTGAGTTTTCAACTCATAACAACGTGATTTTTAGGCCTATTAAATAAACTACGATGTTATGCATCGCAACTATTAAAGGAGGGGGGGGGGGAAACGAAGTGTAATGCACAGAATTATTATTCGACTTTGGGAATGAAACTGCTATATACAAGGCATGTTTTTAACGAAGGAAAGCTAGTTTGTTTACGTTTTTAGAGGTTCACTACGGTCGGAGTGTGGATGGAGATGCTATAAAAAAAAAACATAAAATCATACACTGGGTCCGTAAAAATATACAAACATAAACATTGGGGCTCCGGTAGGGTTCATGGCAAGAATTTAAGTTTACCAAAATGTATTAAGTGCACAAATAAAAAGATTAAATGTTCCAGCTAGTTTTTAAAGGGCTATACCGCAGTTTAGGTTAGTTTTAAACTGGTTTGAACATCGGACATTTTTCATAAATAAACAAAGTCGTCACCTGTTACAAATAAAAAATATCGTGAGTTGTCAACATCTAAAACAAAACTAAGCTGGAAAGTGTTTCGGCTTTATGCCTAAAAAAAATATACATTATTTACATTTTAAAGTGAAATCGCCATAAAGACGATTGTTCTTCTGGTGTGGAAGAATGCAGCCCTCAGGTTTTTTCTTCGGTGGTGTTAAGGTGTCCTCACCACGAGCGTCTGATACGAGACCGCGTTTACAAAAAGCCCAAACTTAAAGGCTCACTTTACCAGATGTAAAACATCGATTCACAATGGCCAACCGTCAGAAAGCCCCAGCTACAATCTGGTTACAGTGTTTTGTACTCTTCAGGTCGGCACTAAGGCAGACACCAAGATAGTTGACAGAATAGACGTCTGGAGCTTGGCGATCACCCAAAAAACTATCAGCCGGTTTTTTTTTCTGCCATGGAAACCCAGACATTTTGGGACAGTAAGTTGCAACTGCCAGTCCCTGCTCTAATCGGAGATAACACTCTTAAATCAGAGTTAACATAGATACGAGGTCTTTTACAGCACAAACCGTTGGCAGTTGTGTACTGATTGTACTGAAAATTTCATCAGTCAGGTCCAACATGCAGCGTCTAGCACTTATGTAAAGCGAGTGCCAATTGCCATTCGACACTCCAGTCCAGAACGTACCAATTTTCAGCAGACTGGGACAAACAGTCAGACAGACCCGTTGGGAGATACCTGCCCACCTCCAGGTCATAGACGAGAAGCGTAATGAGAAGCGTAATGAGAGTAGTCAAGGTCATTTAAATACCGTAAATCGTAGATTAAACGTCCATGGGCTTATGCAGTTAATTAGGCAAAAATTGGGGGGTGGGCTTTAAATCAAGCATTATCAATTCTTACTATCTGCAAAATACTTACCTCCAGTCTACATGCTAAATTCGTTTAATTTTGCTTTTCCCATGCTCAACCACCCATAAATCCTGAATTTATGAATTTCAACGTCAGTTGCCCTCTTTTCCCGCTAGGCGCGCTACCAGCGCTGGCGCTGCAGCCGCCTGCCTCGTGGGGAAAACCCCATTCATTTTTGAGCACGCACGAGTGAAGTCGTGCGTTTTTTCCCTTCAAAGAATGGCCGACCACAATAGTGAGGACGAACTTGCAAGGATTGACGAACTACTTAAAGATGGTGATTTTGCTTCGTGCACGCACCAGAAAACACCTTTAGATCTCCATCCTTTATGCAGGAGGTGTAGGATTTGTGATTTTGGTAACGAAAAATGCAATATTTGCGAAGCTCATGACCCAACCTCCGTGAAGCGCATTCTGTGGACGTGGAGACGATCCGATCAAAAACTTGAACAAGTAAAGAAAAAGCATAAGAAAGAACACTTTTCCCTCGATCGGAGACTAGCTGAAATGGCCAAGGACCCTCAGGCGCCGATCTTCGTTGAAGAATTAGTGGCAAGTGCAACCGATTCGTCATCAGAATTTGACGGTTTTCCACTCGGTGAAAATTCTGTTTACCCGCAGGGTTCGTTGGGGGCTATGGTGACGGCGGCCCGTGACACGGCTAAATCGATCGTTTCTGATCGGACGGCCGAAATGGAGGACAAAGTTATGCATAAAGTGAGCACTACGGTGCTATCTCACGTGGACACGAAAATTGGGGAGTTTCGAGGTGAGGTGTTGGGATCCATCGCGGGACTAGTGTCGACGGTGAACGCGTTGATAGCCCAGCAAAGTTTTTCGAGCAACAGTTTTGGTGCCAGTGCTGCAATGTCTTCCCACACTGAGTCTTGTGTGATTTCTGAACCAATGTCGGACGCACTAATTAAGGAATATGGTGAGCAGAATGTACTCTTGAACAGTGACTTATCAGTTCACGTAGAGGGATCGACTGCAATCATTGCCAAATGTCTAGAGGAACACGAGACAAAGGGTTCGCCGGCGATCAAAACAAACAGTGTAAGCCGAGGCCGCGCGACGGAAAGACGGAGGCTAGTTCAAGGGACAGTCCAGCCCGCCACAGTGCAGTCTCAATCTCACGAAAGGAAAAAGGGGAAGGTAAACATTCTAAAAGCACGACTGTTAAAAAGAACAGTGGACAAGTGAGTGGTGGAAAGACTCAGGGCGATCTGTCAGCACCCGAGAAAAGGGCTAGCGGACACGATATTAGCAAGCCCAAAAATTTGACCAATCCGTCAGCGCCCGAGAAAAGGGTTAGCGGACAGGATAAAAATGTGCCCAAAATGAAAGAAACACGTTCAGCCCCCGAGAAAAGGGAAGGCCAACGTGAGGTTAATCGGCACGGGTCAAAAAAGGCCCTGCCCGCGCCCGAGAAAAGGGTCAGCGGGAGGGCGTGTAGTGTGGATTTAGTTTCTGACACAGTGGATCCCGTACTCAGCAAGACGAGCTATCTACACGGTTCGCCAGTTCGCAGCGATCACGATCGCAGCCCACGTAGAACTGAAACCAGTTTGGCGGATCGCAGTTATCCTAGGGATCGTAGTCCGCACGGCGATCGCAGTTCGCACGGCGATCGCAGTTCACACGACGATCGCAGACCGCACATCGATCGCAGTTCACGGGCGGATCGCAACTCACATGCAGTTCGTGCTGATCAGGGACCTCGCGAACATCTACCTACCCGACGTCAGCCTATGTACAGCGAAAAGGATCGCAGTTCGCCTGTTCGCGATTTTTCACCAGGCTTCTCCGGACATCGCCGGCCATCCCCGGATTTTCCCGGACATCCCCGAACATCCACAGATCACCATTTTTCACCGGTTAGAGCGGTTCTGCCACTTCTCAGAGAACAGGAATTTTATGAGGAGGAAGGGGAAGACGATTATGAGGATGACCAGTTCTACTACCAAGACCACCTTGCTAGGAGTGACTCCCCTACACGCAAACGGGAATGCGATCGTGGTTCCCTGTCGCCGGAGGCAAAACGGAGGAAGGTGGTGTTCAATGAGGATAGCGAGTTCATGGAAGAGAGAAGATTTGGGGATGAACAACGTGATCAAGAAAAACAGTGAAGAGGGACGCGCTGCTTGAAACTGCGTCAAACATCCCCACGGACGTTGCCGGCCAGTTGAGGTTGACGCCAATACACGGGTCGACGGAGGTGTTCGGAGGTAAACTCCTTCAACTAGCCCCGGAACTGAAAGAGAAGACCAGACCACCTCAAGCGGGGACCTCGGGTGCCAGAGGGAGTCGGATTAGGACCAGGCCTTCAAGCAGGATTTTTCCCAACTACCCACACTACCCCCAAGATGGTAAGGGGAGGAGATTTGGGAGAGGAGAGAGGAGTACGGACCTACAGCCCTTTCGGGACAATCCCGGTCAACAGAGAGGCAGAGGACAACAGAGAGGTAGAGGCGCATCCCGAGGAAGAGGGAGGAGAGCCAACAGCAAACCTTGACGCCCACCCCGGGCAGTCTCTCCCCATTCACTGTCAGGTGGGGGGGAGACTGGCGAAACACCTCAGCGACTGGGAACTGATTACGGACGATGCATTCATCTTGGAAACAATCAAGTTCGGGTATCACCCCCCCCCCCC
>JAHWFP010205717.1:0-21679 GCA_023313725.1 Lithobius niger | reverse complement strand
GGGGGGGGGGGGGACCCGGCTGATTTTCAACCTTCGTCTGCTGAATCGCCATATACAGAAAGAGAAATTCAAGATGGAGACAATCGGGAGGATTCGCGAGGCTCTACGGAGCAAGGAATACACTGTCTCTCTAGACCTCGAAGACGCGTACCTCCACGTCCCGCTACACCACGCAGTTCGTCACCTCTTCAGGTTCTTGTGCGAAGGAACATCGTTTCAATTTACAACCCTACCATTCGGGTTGTCTACAGCGCCGCAAGTTTTCACCCGGATCCTGCGTCCTGTTCTCGCGACACTCCACCAGGAGATGATAAAAGTACACGCGTACTTGGACGATTGGCTACTCCGCCACCTGTCGCCAAACATGCTTATAATCCAGATGAACAGGTGCATACAGTTGTTTCGTACTCTCGGACTGGGGATAAACTGGGAAAAGTCAAGACTTACCCCCAGCCAATTGTTCGTGTTCCTCGGGGTAGATTTCAACTTGGTAACGTGCAAGGTCCGGCCCTCACAAGAGAGAGTGGAGAAAACAGTAGCCTCACTACGGAACCTCCACGCCAGGACGGAGACGTCAGCAAAGGAACTCGCATCGACAATCGGTATGTTAGATTCCAATGCAACATTGGTACCGCTGGGCCGGTGGAGAGTGAAACCCATCCACTGGTTCAGAAAAGAAGAATGGAACCCAAGGCAGTCTTGGAGCGACGTGATACTTCTTCACGACTTTCCAGACATGACATGGTGGATGTCAACGGAAAACCTCCAGGTGGGTGTGCCTTTGAAGGAAGAACGTCCGGAGTTACTCCTCTTCTCGGATGCGTCATCCACAGGGTGGGGAGCCCATCTGGGAGATTGGACAGAGGCAGGAATTTGGACGACAGCGGAAAGCGGTCTACACATCAACGTGTTAGAATTGAGAGCTGTCAGGTACGCAGTTCACTGTTGGAAAAAGGAAGTCTCGGGAATGAACATCGGTGTGATGTCCGACAACTCTACGGCTGTAGCCTACATCCGTCGGGGAGGGGGGACACACTCCAAAACCTTGATGCAAGAAACGTCGCTACTAATGCAACTCTGCGAGGACTTCAGGATTACTCTGATACCCAGACACATCCCGGGGAGGCTCAATGTATGGGCCGACGAGCTCTCCAGGAAGAACGAAATGCCGACGACGGAATGGCAGCTCGACCCAAATGTGTGTCGTGGTCTCTTTGCAACATGGGGAACCCCGATGGTCGACCTGTTCGCGACAAGAAACAACTCGCAATTGAGGAACTTTGTGTCCCCCTTCCCGGACCATCTAGCATGGGCGACAGATGCTTTTTCCATTCCATGGAACGGGATGGATGCATACGCGTTCCCACCCTTCTGCCTTCTCCAACTCGTTCTGAACAAGATCAGAGAGTATTCAGGTTCATACATTCTTGTTGCACCGTTGTGGCCAGCCGCGACGTGGTTCCCAGACCTACTAGAACTGGCGAAGGAAGATCCGATTTGTCTACCATTAACCCCCCGAATTCCTGTCCCAACACCGCGGGAGGACGATCCACCCGTCCCCGGAGGTGCTTCATCTTCACGGGTGGAGACTTTACGGGGACACCTGACGTGTGAAGGTTTCTCAGAGGGAGTCACGAACAGACTCCTACAGTGCGTCCGGAGCTCGACAGTTAAGTTGTATGAAAGCAAATGGAGACGATGGTTCAAGTGGGCGACTGAACAAGGCTGTGACCCATGTGACCCCCCGGTGGTGGCTTGGTCGCAATTCCTGGAAGAACTGTTTCAAAAAGGCCTTTCCCCAACTTCCATCAAGGGCTATCGGGCAGCAGTAAACTCCGTACTGACCTGCTTAGGCAAGTCGTCCGTCGGGACGGACCCCAGGATCTCGCAAATGATATCCTCATTCGAAAAAGCGAGACCGAGGACAAAGAAGTTGTTCCCTACATGGAATCTCCCTCTTGTGTTGGATAGCTTAACAAAACCTCCTCATGAACCACTCCATGGTGCGAATGCGACGCTACTTACTCAGAAGACGGTGTTTTTAGTGGCACTGGCGTCGGCAGCACGCCAAAGCGAGTTAGCAGCCTTCGCTAGAGACGATGGTTTCCTTCGTTTCGCCAGGGACTGGTCCTCAGTCTCCCTGGTCTTCCCGGCTTGTTTCCAGGCGAAGAATTCCAGGCCAGACGTCGCACAGAAGCCTGTTGTGATCCTCGCCTTGGGGAAGAAGAAGTCTGGAGAACGGGGCAGCGAACCACAATGTCCAATAAGAGCGCTCCGATACTACATTGACAAGACTTCGACATCAATACAGAAAGTGAGACAAGGAACGGGATACACACCGCTGTTTCTCGACGTGGACTCGGCTTCAGGCGAAGTATTAAACAAACGGGTAACCCCCTTTAAACTTGGAAGCTGGATATGCCAGGTGATCAAGAGGGCGTATGAACTGAGCCCGGAACACCCGGACGTCCCAAGTGCGATTCGGGCACATGAACTCAGGGCACTATCGGCCTCATGGGCATACGGCTGCGGGACCCCGTTAGACGAAGTTGTGGCAGCGGGATCGTGGAGGAGCAGGAACACCTTCATTAAGCATTATCTGAGGGAAACCTGTGGTGAGAGTGGACGTAACGTCGTCGAACAGCACGTGGTCGCCGGGTCAACACAAAACCGGCAGACGACAGTGCGGAAGACCAATCAGTGACAGACGAACGCAGGTGGGAAGGATATTGGCAGTGCGCTCTAGAGAATTGCGGACACGAGAGAGAAACGCACACCCGAGGAAAGCCATATCACATACTTTCGGCAGGCAGAAAAACCATAATGCCGAAAACCAAAGAACGAGAGGGGGAGGAGACTCGAACATCAAGACAACACTTTGAGGTGAGTTGACTGATTGAGGTTGTTGGACTTAGTGAAAAATTTTTACTTTATACTTAACCCTTTTTTGTTAGTTGCCCGCCGCCTTTCCGACAAAGTCAGCATGTAGACTGGAGGTAAGTATTTTGCAGATAGTAAGAAATGACAATTTTAACTTGTTAAAATTAGTTTTTACTATCATAAAAATACTTACCTCCAGTAGAACCCGCCCTGCCTCCCCGCTAACGAACAAGAAAGGTTCAAAAAGCGAATGGGGTTTTCCCCACGAGGCAGGCGGCTGCAGCGCCAGCGCTGGTAGCGCGCCTAGCGGGAAAAGAGGGCAACTGACGTTGAAATTCATAAATTCAGGATTTATGGGTGGTTGAGCATGGGAAAAGCAAAATTAAACGAATTTAGCATGTAGACTGGAGGTAAGTATTTTTATGATAGTAAAAACTAATTTTAACAAGTTAAAATTGTCATTTTTCTAACATTTCTGGACATCTATCACAGAAAATTTGAAGCTTTTGAACGATCTCTGAAAGACCAATTTTTACGTCCTTTTAATTGCTGTGAAGAAGGGAGGAGGCTTAGGTGATAGATACCCAGGCGTTGTGTAGGTTCTACGAGCCAAAGGAAGACTCCACTATTACTACAGGGAGGGAGAAAGGGGCCAGTAAACATAGCAAGCAGTACTATCTTTATTCACATCATATAACTTTTAGGTAATTTTTCGTAGAAAAACAACAATTTGAGAGGTGGGCTTTAACTCCACTATTTCATGATTTTGACTTTACAACATTTTAGGGGGTAGGCGTTAGCTTCAACTGGGCTTTTAATACACAATTTACGGTAGGTGAGGAACAAGAGCGGACCCAGGACTGATCCCTGTGGTACCCCACTCGAGATCGCACCGTAAGAGGAGATTAAACCATTAATAAGGGCGCGTTGGGTCCTGCCCTGCTAGAAAGAATAGGCCCAGGGCAGAAGTTTACCCGAAAAACCCATACACCCAAGTTTACGACCAGTTTTGAGTGCACTACAGCCTCGAAGGTCTTTTCAAAATTGAAAGGATGATATCGGTCTGAATGCCAATATCAAGGGTACTAGTTCACAGATGAAGGCAGAGGTACAACTGGCAAGTAGACAATGGCCCGAAAAAAAAACCGTATTGGTCGCTAAGAATATCATTGTTAAGAAGGTAAGTCTGCATAAAGGTTTTAACAATACACTCCTTAACCTTGCAGGGTACCACCGTCAGGGCTATTGGTCGAAAAGTTCCCAAGATGTTCGAATGTTCCCAAAATAAAATCAAAAAGTAATCCATCACACATAATGACGGAGTAAATAAATTTCTTTCCCAGAAGTAGACATTTCTCTTTACTTCAACCAAAACATGTCAAACTATTCCCATTTACAGTAAACAGAGGTTTAAATTAATGTCCCTTAATTTTTTCTTCTCATTAAAAGAATCAACACCTTTTTTGATAGTGAAAATAAACATGATCCCGAATCCCAAAAGCCCTTACAAACTTTCCTCAACCGTAATAGGGACCAACGGTTTACGGCCAGAATAGAACAGAAAGTCATGGTATTCGGCCCAAGAGAGAAGAAACCAGAGCAAGAAGTGTCGGCTTGACAGCGTGCATCCATACAAAGTTGGCGCGTATATACCTGACAGAAGGTATGCGCTTCATTTTTAAGCATCCTGTGAACTTGAAGAAGTTCCTCAGAGCCAAGAAGTACTGTCTCCCTCCCCCCCCCCCCTTTCCCCACTGAGTCTGATGAAGTCCCTTGTCCCAGGCTCCAACCTATCGCTATGCTACTGGGCTGAAAACCTGCTTCGCCTCCCCCTTCCACCAACCCCTCCGCTGCCACTTTCCCAACCTCCACCCTAGGTTGAGTCTGATCCTGATCCAAGTACCATCTTAAAGATACCCACTCCCACCTACTCTTGCAAGGTGGTGTCGTATATTGCATACCATGGCACAAATGTGACGCAGTGTACATTGGAGAACATGTGGGAGAAACCTTATGAGGAAAGGAGTAAAATGGGATTGCTCTCCAGTGTCTCCACTACAAGAAAGAAAAGTTTGTCATCTCCTGGGATAAAGCTCAATACACTCAAAGTACAGTCTATACATCTCAAAGTACTGGAATCACTGGCGATTAGACATTTCTCAAAGAATCACGTTCCACGTGTGAACATGGAAAATGATGCTTACGAAAACAATGATAAACTGGAGTGACCAAGTGTCGCGTGAAAACTTTACAAAAAATGAGCACTTTGGATGCAACTCGCAATATACACTATAGCTCAGCAGTGGTCACCCTCGGCGAGAGTTTCAAAATAACATTGGATAGCGTTTCATTGCTCCAATGAAGCCGAATGCCGAAAATTTAGGGAGAACATGATTGTGTGTTCTACTGCGTGGTGTGCGTCTTTCCTTCTGATTATGTTGTTTACATGCCATTGTAAATGCTGGTTGCCGGTTTTTTCATATGTATTTTAGGATAAGTGAAACTAATTTTATCTTTAAAATTCGTATTTTAAAACAATAGAGTTCATATTCCATCAGTCAAGGTAGATTTATACTCGTAGCAAACTTGATTAGATATTGATTCGTTAAGTAATATGACAATTTTTTTTTATGATTTAAGTTTTATTTACAGTCAAAGAATAATTTTACGTGGTCCATAATTGCGTCTTCAACATTTCAAGCAGTTCAGTGTAACATATGTCCTATGTGGTGGTTGTGCTTTATAACAAGCTCTTGATCTCTTGGCAGTTGGCCATCGCAGCTACACATTGGTGACACTCAGCTTGGGAAGCATTACTTGCTTTGTAAAATCAACTATTTCCTATTATTGCCTTTATTGGTCAGCTTAGTATTGTTCCACTAAGTCAGGTCGTGTAATTATTTGGCTAGAGAATTTGTTAGTAGTGCTAAATGTTTTGTTTTGAAAGGCTATATTACATCTCTTACATGCCGTATGATGTGATATTTTGATTAATATCATAGTCTGGCATGGCCTATCACTCAAAGTTGGTTACTTTGATTCTGTATTTGCTGCAAGCCGAATGTCAGATAACTCTTCATACTAATGTCAAGGTGCAATCTTTTAAGGTCAGATTTATAAACCTTTGTACCTTAACGCAGAACGCATATTTAGCAACAGACACAATACATATACTAGTGAGTTCATCAGGTAATTTGGTCAGGAGGTTGGTTTTCGAGCCAAGAGGATGTAAAGATCGAATCACTTTACCAACTCGTACACTACATGAGCATTTTAAAAACAATCCATCTAAACGTCTTTTGCACTGAAGGGGTAATACAAGTGTTTACCAGGCTGCTGTGGGACTTAGCCATTTTTTGGAAGTGGCTGTCGCAGGGTTTTTTTCGAATAGCTCGGCTCACAGAGGTCTCACGGACTTGTGGTTGGGCTTAACCTCTTTAGTGCCAGGGACGTATGCCAATGTCCAATCGCACAAAACCTCAGTTCAAAGATGAAAAGCGAGCTTCTGACGGTTCCCTGGAAACTCAAGCAAAGCACAGTTGAGTGGTTATTGGTCAAAGGTGTTGATCTCTTGAGCCAAATGGATGCAATATCGAATTGCATTGCCGACCTACGTACGCATGGAACTTGGAAAGAAACGATTCGAGTATGGTTTTAGCACTGAAGGTGATACTTGTGTGATTACTTGTTCAAAGCCTACTCTTGAGGGTATAATTTTAAAACAAATAATTAATGCTTGTCTCATTAGGTTGCTGAACCGTACAATCCATTCTCCAACAAGACGGTAGAAGAGTTTACTATTGGGGAAGGTGGGTGCTCAGAAGGCTCACGCTTTTGCAATGGACCGCTAAAACCAGGAACCCACTATAGAATCAAAATCAGAGCGTTTACTAGCCAGGACAAGTTCACAGATACGGTTTACTCACCAGCATTTGTCACAGGTAGGTAACCCATTTTCTTATGACTTCCAATCGTCTTCACTATTACTAAACTACAGTATGAAGGGAATGTACATTTCTGAGTAAGGCTACTCCGATACCAACTTTACCGATCCGGTTTTAAAAATGTTGCCGATATCCAAAATTGTACCCCCAATTTTTCATCAACGGTGTAGCTTCCTGCAAAAGTCCAATAATTATTAAAATAAAAAAATTTAAATAGTAACCCACAGTTAAAACCTAGCTAGGAAGATATTCAGTGATTTCCTGAGCAAAACACTGCGAAACGCGTGTCGTAATATCGAACAGTTCCAGAGTTATTAATATTTCCACGAAAGTTGCCGATACCGCGAATATCGGCAACCGATCTGATCCAGTATGTATATCGGTGCAGCCTTACTTTAGAAGAATGCATTGTTAGTACAGTTGATAGCAAACAAATTACTCGGATGGTGTCAGTGAAATAAAAAATAATTTTCGACTCATTAACTATATTTATATTGCACTTACATTTAAAAGGGAGAGTAAGAAACAATTGGTTTCTTACTATCTGCAAAATACTAACCTTCAGTTTGTGCTAATTTGCCTTGATTTGGCTTTAAATGCTCGAGTTTAAAACCCAATCAATGTTTTAAATCGCAGTGAGATTAGTTTAGCTTATCCCTCACCAGGAGCGCTGGCGGCGCTGCCTATATCATTATGATACAGCGGCCATTGCTCTCACTTCGCTTCAGGCACTCGTGCAGTACACACGGGGAGCGCCGCGTTTGCTTTTTGTTGGGACACTTCACTTCGCCCGTTCGCTGGTACTCACAGTGGACGAAGCAAAAGTACAATCTCTTCTTGCCACTGGCAATTTCCCGTCCTGCAGCTCCCAGAAAACCCATAAGGACATCCATCCTGCGTGTAGAAAATGCCGTCCGTGTAATTTTGTGGAAATTCACTGTGAATTGTGCGAACTTTTCGATGAATAATCCGTGAAGAAAATTCTCCGCACTTAGCGAAAATCTACTCAGAAAAAGGCTCCGAGCAAGCGCCAGGCTTAATTGTCTGTAACGGTAACGTATAATTTGATTTCTAAAACACCTTTAGAATGATGTGTGGAATCTTTAAGCAGTGATATTTCTGCACCAATTGTTCTTATGTGAGACAATCGCTCAACATCTGTGAGCCTCACATTTATCCTTGCGGAACACCGATTGACTCATCGGGCATCCATGGGCTGAGTTGCAAGTGTTGTAAAAAGGACCGCGGTGTGGCTGTCAGGCTTATAACTAAACAGAGTACATACCAAGTTTGTCTTGAATCACCATTTATTCTTGGCGAATATTTTAAACATGGACAATACATTGCAGCACAAAAACTGACAAAACGCAACTTGCATCCGCCATCTTGGAAGACAACGAGCAGAAGGGCCGAGGCCATACATCACTACCGGAAAACCCGGTAAAAACCTAAAACCGGAAGTCTCGCTTCCACAGCGTTATCACAAAACGAAAATGAACTTTCATGGCCAACAAAATAAAGTGGGTTGTCTAAATTATGTGTTTTGCCAGAATAGGCATAAATTTCTTTGCCTAAAATCTATATACAGTATATAAAAGGCTTGGGTGGCACTGAGCAAAATCATCAGGTGTGTGTGCATAACAACCAGTAACAGACGTTAGTGTGTGCGTTACAATGTTTGTACCCTGTAACAATCAGGAAGAGCTTTCAAAAATGGTTGAGAAACAAACAATGTCTGCATGATCGTTGCTGGGTTTATGGCACTTAGTGCCAGAACGGACAAACAGTCAATTCATACAGCAGCGTCCTCCATTGCAAAAAGACATTTACTTTCCTACGAAAACCAAACAACAGGGGTTCAAAGGGAGGGGGATCGGCGACGGGGGTGGGGATATTCACCCCACACAATGGGGGAATTCGGGAGGGGGGGCAGTGGAGAGGGGAAAGGGCTACCAGGGAGTAGGCGCATGGGGGGAAATCTGACCATGCACTGGGAGAATGTGGGGAGAGGGACCGGGGCAAGGCGGGGAGGAGACAGATTGTGGGCCTGCAAGTTATTTTCATTTCTTGCTACCCAGTAAAGTATTTCACTTACATACGCGGGAACCGGCTAGACCGGCATATGTTACGCCAGGGGTACAGCTAGTAGAAAACTAAATATTTTGACAACAACACAGGAATGATGCCAACAGCAAAAAGAGTGCATATACTGCTATCAATGACCTTCTCAAGGGATCCCTCATGTCAGTACACCGGCCCTAC
This sequence comes from Lithobius niger, assembly GCA_023313725.1. Classification (NCBI taxonomy): domain Eukaryota; kingdom Metazoa; phylum Arthropoda; class Chilopoda; order Lithobiomorpha; family Lithobiidae; genus Lithobius; species Lithobius niger. The sequence goes on along the minus strand of JAHWFP010205717.1, from coordinate 12,593 downwards.
TCTATTCGTTCGGCCTGGACCATGAACGGTGGCATCCATTTAAAGCACCATCCTCACAGAATCCAATCTAGATGAGTACGTCATCTGCCTCTGAGTGCTTCCGCTTTCTGCTTATTTGTACCCTTTCCATGTTCGTTTGTACTTTTCTTTGTTGTAAGATTGTTATCTTGTAATTGTAACTTATCTAACACAAATAATTATAGTAAATCCATACCATATCTAGAATAGGTATTGCATTATACGCACACAGCCTAATGTCAACCAAAAAATATTTTTTATTGCCACGAAATATCATTACCTTTTGTGTAATTAGCAGTCTCCCCCCCCCCCATGGAGCTCTATTATCCCTATCTTGAAAGTTGGCTTCCTGCCGGTCTCGTAACCTACTGCGCATGACAGGATCTGGGATCGCCTATATAAGTGGATCGCCGCGATTCCCAGCATGTTTCTTCGTAGGGCAATTGCGTTAACCAGTTGTTCCAAGGAGCTCTTTAATCCAATGGATTCCTCGATCCTCGATGCCAATGCGGAATCGTTCCCCGATTCCGTAGAGGGGGAGGTGATTCCCTTTCATGAGCCAGGCCAAACAGGGGGCGTTCCACTCTTCGTTTTACCTGATCCGCCTTTCGCAACAGCCACATCCTAGGCGCAAGGCTTCACCAAGCGTCCGGACGGATCGTCCGCCACTACAACCGCCATCCTATATTTTTTCAAGACTCCAAAAATTTCCTTCCTTCCTCACTAGCGGTTCCTTCGCCCTATCCTGCCGTCACCGATCGCCACAACTCCACTAGGTGCATCGCCAAGTCCTCCACCCCGGTTCTCTCCACCTACTGGCTTACGATTACCGGTTACTTTCCCAAAGTTTCAGCATCACTTCTGCGTTCCTTCAACAAGTCCCATCAGTTCCTGTTTTCCAGATCCGTCCGATCCTCCTCCTCCGGTCCGCGCAGTTCGGATTCCTCTCTCTTCTTCTGGGTTGGTCTGTAACGAGTATCGATCCTCAAATTCCTTCAGCGGTTCCACAGAGTCGCCAAGCTTTCTACCGCTCCTTCCTGCTTCTCCGCTTCCTAAAACTAAAGCTTTCTTTCCCCGAATACAAGGGATCACGCCGATCCACAAATCGGTCCTCCCTGCCCATCAACACTGCTCGGCCACTTCATCCGTCCCTGTGGACTCCCGATTCTGCACCAGTCATTTGTCACCGATTCCTGAGTCCCCACGACATCGTCATCCTACGGTCCTGGCCACGCCACCTTCGTCAACTACTTGATCCTATAACCGGTCCCTGCAACACCAGCTTTTATCACAAATCATTCATCCAGCACGAAGACAGCAATGGGAACGTACAGGAAATTCAGCGACACCAATTACCTCCACGCTAGGCGATTCCCTGTTCCGTTCTTGATCCGCGCTAATCAACCGCTCGTCAGATCTACACCTTCATTACAAGACTGTCTTCGTCCACTCGCGGCTCTTTCTTTCTTTTGGATTCCGACACACCATTCCCGTTTAGATCACTCGTTCCATTGGTCCTTTCAGCCTAACGGCGAAAGACAGGTTACAAGGATACTTTTGGACTCGCCACGACTTCTACTTCAAGGAAGAGAAATTGCCACCTTGTCTGCGCCTTGTTCGATTCTTTTCAGGTTCTTCATCCTACGATTCTTATGGTTCTTTCCCATTTCGTCTGTTCTCCATCCTCGTTCGTTCTTCTCTGGGCCTGCCTTCTAGCCAAGACCGCCAAGTCCTCTTCTTCCATCCCTCAAGACACGATCCTTTCCGGTTACTTCACTATACGTAGCATCCTCCCGTTTCCAAGGCTAGCACGGCCCTCGATTCCTCAGTCATTCCCGATCCTCCTTCACATCCGGGAACCCTGACCTCCGTTTCAGTTTTTTGCCACCAGGGGGCGCCTTCGTCGTGGCGCGCTTATTCAAATAGTTCTAACGGCTTTCGCTTCGTAGTAACCACTAGCCTTCCTACCGGTCATGTCTTTTGATTCCTCATCCCAAGATCCTTTGCCAGTTAAGGTTGCAAATGTCCCTGATCCTACACCATTTATCTGTCTCGGGTTTGCAGCAGGGACCAAGAAACATTTTGACCCGCATCCCTGTTTGCCAATACCATCGTCAATGTAACAGGTATGACCTCCTTTGCAGTGTTTGTATTAAGATCTCGCCAAAGAAGTGGATAGACATTCGACGACACGACCGAAGCTCCCGCCTACGGGCGAATTGGCAGCGCAAGCAAACAGAGTTGCCTACGTCGGCCGTCACTAAGTCTTCTTCGATTATTGAATCCTCTTCATCAACTTCTAGGGAACTCTCCTTACAACCACCCTATTCTCGCACCACTACTCCAACTAAAGTTTCACCTTCAGTGTTTCCTTCGATTCCTAGTACGTCCGGGGTTCGATCGTTCCATCCTCTGTTCCTTCCCCAAAAAGGACTCAAAGTACCCAATGGCTCCCCCATGTTTTCTACAAGTCCGGCCTCCTCATCTACCGATTCCTGCACTTCTTTCTACTAGACCGCATTCACCGCCGTCATCCACAGTTACATCAACCATAGGTTCACCTCTTCAATCAGTGAATTCAAGTATCGAGAAGGCTGTCACACCACCACTGTCCGTGCCGTCTCCGTTCCCGCCCGTCTGCTGCCACCATCCGGGCGGCTCTAACTAGAGGTTTACAGCTTTCCTCCATGGACTTAGAAAATATAAGACTTAATCTTCCGGTTCGTCTTTTCTTGGGCCGAAAACTTCTCAGCGGAACTCACGTGTTTACGATCTGAAAATACTGAGCTTCGATCCTCTCTCACTGATACCAAGGACCGCAACTTAACCCTCTAATCAGAAGTGATCAGCCTTTCCAACGACTTGGACATTTTGCGATCTAAGCACAGACGGCTCCGCATGAACAAGCTCCCATGGATTTCCCTTCCCCCATCGCCACCCCCGTGGCGTCTGTACTACTGTTCTCGTTCTCGTACTCGGCGTCTCCACGGAGCTCCGGCGACGCTGCACCTCCGGTCCCCTCACGATCCTCTGCCTCCAGTAGACTCACCATCCATCTCTACAGTGCGAGAACTGTATACAGCAGCGCCCTCTCTGCTTCCATTGGCTTATTGGGATCCATCCGCCACAGCTGCTCCGTTTTTTACGCCTCCACCGGCTCCCCCTCTTCCGGCGCAGACACTGCCTGTGATCCTCCCAACTTCAGCTAATGTCCCTCCCGGAACATCGTCCGATAGACCATCTCTACCAGTTTTGGCTCTGGCATCGGCTACGGTTCCCCCATCTTTGGCTACGATTCCATCCAGTGCATCGTCCGATCCGCTATCCCCTACGATTGGCCACCCTCCTTCGACTACATCCTCAGGGATCGAATTGGAAACAGCGATTCTGCATGAACCATGTCCATTGAAACAAGTGTGGTCACAAGCTGCTGCCTCCCCGTCCTGCCAAGCCCCGTCATCGTACTCGGTTTGGCAGTATGATGATGCACCTTCCTTCTTTCCTGTGTGCTCGGGGATCATTCGTCACTCCGAATCCTCTACCAGAACGCTACCCTGCAGACGAAAAGCTACCTTGCAGACGAAAAGCTAAAGGTGTTGCTTATGATTCCGCATTCGTCATTTACACATAGTGACCACATCTTCTCCCATGATTCTGCTATTATTTCCTACGAATCCTGTCGGGCCCGCGAGGCGTTCTGCCCCCGATTCCTTATCTCCACTCTCGGGTTGGGTCCATTGTTCCTCACTCAATTCCCTTTTGCAGACTCAACAGCTAAATCCGTACCTCCATGTCAAAAAAAAAACTGTATCAATGGGGACCATGATTTCCCCCATGTCCTTCATCAAAAATCTCTGCTGACTTTCTGATCCGTCCAAATGTGAAGACCTTACTTTCGATCCTGCTCAACGTTTCGTATGACGATTCCTTCCAATCCGGATTCCCGGTTCCTGCCTATTGCCACAATTGCGTCCAAGTTAGCGATCTCGCCCAAGACGCAGGTAGTTCGACTTTTTTTCTACAGTACCCTGTTCTACATTTTTTCCTTCCGCGTAACCACGATCCGTACCCTGCCGTTTCACTTCATCCGCAACCTTGTTCCATATGTTGTGCTTCCAACGGAAAAGAAAGAGAGAAGAAGAAGCAGAACACTATATAATGACGATCCGTCTTCACCTATTCCTCCTATTCGCTACTGGTCCACATAGTGTCCCCGTTCCAATGTTCACAGTACGCAATGCGTCGTTTCTTCATTACGATTCTTCTGGACCATCCCGTCTGCTTCAAGTACGCCTAACTAGCCTGAGACTACGCTTGTTCCAGTTGATGCCTGATTCCTCCAGACTGCGGTCCACTTCCTATCCAAGCCTCCTCGACGAGTTCGTCGTACAAGACCGCCATTGGATCAAGACCATCCTCAGCTTCCCGACCAAGGTAGGATTGGCATTTATCAGTATCTGCATTCCTTCCTTCCCCTAGTGTAGAACCGATTGTTTTATTCCCCTGGCATCAGCAGTTCCTGTTTGCTAGCCCTTGGGACTGAGGATCCCGGGTCCAGGATGGTTAAAACATCGTTGATTCCACTCGGACATTCATTATCCATGGGGTTGCCGGTTCGTAACGTGGGTGCTCCGAACCTAGCCCGCCTTCAGTGATGACAAGGTCTGCTATGTAAATAAAAGGTAATTGATATTTTCGTGGCAATAAAAAGACTAAAATACCAGGGGCACCTGGTTAATTTTAGTTTTTGTGTGCCAATACGAAAATATACATTGCCTTTTACCCACCCAGCCTCCCCACGATGGACTAGGTTCATGTGGGTTGGAAGAAAGATGCTGGGAATCGCGGCGATCCGCTTATATAGGTGATCCCAGTTCCTGTCATGCACAGTAGGTTACGAGACCAGCAGGGAAGCCAACTTTCAAGCTAGGGATAATAGAGCTCCACGAGGGGGAAACTGCTATTTAAATAAAAGGTAACGTATATTTTCGTACAAGGCAAACAAAAACTAAAATTAACCAGGTGCCCCTGGTATTTTAGTCTTTTTCAGGTTAGGGAAAAACACGTTTCCAAATTTCATTGTGCGTCAGTTAGAGTTTACTAATGAGTTCTATCCAAATTTTGTTGTGTATCAGTTACTGCTATCTATTTTCACTACTGTCCGAAAATAACAACGTTCAGTTTTTAGCTTTCATCTTTTGGTTAAATGCTCAATACTCAGTGACCTTAAAATTCACTTTTTAAGCGCTTTCAACTGCTCATCACCAGGTGGCGCTGCTCACCGATTCCCGGCATCCTACACCACTTCCCATTACTTTTAGTTTGAGCTCTTGCCCTGTGTGGACGTGTGCTTGCTGACTCCTGAGATATTTTCAAAATATGTCTCGGGCCTTCATGGATGTTTTGGCTTATAATGATCCGGATTTGTGCACGCACTAAAAGACTCCAGGTAGCCGTCACGGCTGGTGTAGGAAATGCCGCAGTTGCCATTTCATTGATAATCTGTGTGGGATTTGCGCTTCGCACGTTGGTAAAGAAGTGAAGACCATTTTACTCACAAAGCGGAAGACCGACCAAACACACTTGTCATCTCTGAAAAACGTCTGACCAGATCTGCTTCGTCGGTTTCAGTGAGCAGCCAGCCGGATTTTTATGCTTCTGAGCTTTATGCTTTTTGTTGAATCTCCCAAAATCAACTATCTCTTAGCATGAAAAATTGTCCTTCCAAAGGCGCTTTCATATAAGGTTCTCCCTGAGAATTATTTACCACGAGTCCTTTATCGTCTGTGGATATGGTGTGGTTCTTCTGAAAAATCTTCATACCAGAAGTCAGGTTCCTTCCCATGTGCGGGGCAAACATCACATTCAGTAATGTTACTAGGATTTCGGTTCCATCAATGGTGACAATAAGTTGAACGTCACCTATACCACAAATACTTGACGTTCCTTTGGTGAGTATGGCTGGCCGGATGTTCACATCTTTGTAGTTACAAAAATGGTGCGTAGCAGCTGTGTTGAGAGTCCACTGTGGCTTGTTACAGAAATTGTCAAAGCTTCTGCAAATACTACTTGCACTTGAAAATTGCGTCTTCCTCTTGACGATTGATTCGTTGTGGTGCTGTTAGCGTTCTGAACTTGCTTGTCGATTGGACAATCTTGGGCAAAATGTCCACAGCCTTCACATAGCATTTAACTCCTCTTAGCATTTAACTCTTCCTCGAGAATCTTTTCTTTGACTAGGGCTCTTAGAATTCTGACTTCGTCGACCAGCCCTGTTCCTCGGATACTGTCTTCCAGTTCTCGATCCTTGCTCTGGTATCGAGGAGGTGTTGAAGTCTAGGCTATCTTTAGTGGCAATTAGGTCGGTCGGGTTTTGTCTTTCAAATTCATTCAGTAATTGCTCTTCAAAACTAAGGGTGTAAATTCCGCATCTTCCAAAGCGTAGAGTCTTTCTGCTATGGAATCCCATCTGAAGGGCAATCCACAGATCATCTGGTAGGTGTGTTCCTCGTCCAGTTTGTTTTTACCAGCATCAGTTAGATCTGTTATAGAGGTTTGAATACGTGAGAGATATTTAGCCATGCTCTCATTATGTTCCATCTTCAAAAGAACAAATTATTTCCTTAAATGTCCGATGCGGGCTGGTGACTTCAGCTCGTACACGGCTGACAATGCTTTCCATGCCTCTCTTGCAGTTCCTGATCAAAGTCAGGTTCCAGTGTGAGGGCATTTATCTCTAGGGCTCTGATTTCCTGATATTAAATTGGCGAGTAATACCTGGATGAGCCTCCTCTTCTTGGGCACTCGGAAGAACTTCTGGTTTCTTGTCATCCACAAGACCAAATTAACTTCGCTGTAATAAAAAAACATTTTGCATCGAATTTCCACGACCGATAATTTCTGCCATTAAGTTTGGCAAATCTTAATTTTAATCTACTTGAAGAATGATTGCCTAGTAAATTCATGATAATGTTCCAGAAAAACAGTAGGCTTAATTTGTAGCGGCGGATGCTACGACGGGGAAGGTGCTTGTAACATCTCCGAGATCATGGTTGACATTGGCTTGTTAGAAATTACTTTGGAGTGACTGTTTGACTTTTTTATGGAAAACAGCAAAGTTTTAGACTACAGTCCTGGCCTGGGGAATGAAGTGTCGTTGTCCTAATTAAAATATAGGCCTATCCGTAATCTCTATCTGGAGTAAGCTCAAAGCTGCCACCACCGGCATGTGGGTAAAGTTAAAAGCTAACGGGAGTTTGAAGATAAAAATGGGCTACATATTATTTTCAACTCTAGCAATTAATCCACTAGGGAACGAATTGAAGTTTCAAAACTCTCGGTTTTTAATAAGACAACAAAATGAAAAAGAATAAACACTTTACATTATGGTTCACTAGTTTTTATAGGCTTTACGTGAAAGCAATGCAAATTTACCACATGAAATTCAAGTTTCAAAAGCAACAACTGGCTTTTAGTTTAAGTACAAATTTTTCGTGTAGAAAAAGAAGTTTTGGGTTCCAATCCTGAAAAACCCTCTAATTAGAACCGTGTCCGCCAAGTTACAAATTAGTCCGTACAGTTATGTTTTCCGATTCCTCAAGAAATGAAACCGTCTGCTGTTTAGATTAAAATTATTGTAAAAGAAACGAGAAAAGTTGGTTGTTAGGAAGGGCACCACCCTTACGTTATGGAAGGCAGGGGGCCAGAAATGCCGATGGCTTAGCCAACCATAAGAATTCATAAACTAGAAGTTAGTTAAAAATTAAACTATAAATTTAGAATTGGGGGGGGTCCTAAAGATAAACTTTCAATTTAAACTGGTAACGCATACTGACCACTGCCATTGCACGGCATGGCAAACTTCGGACCGTTGCATCTCCACTCCTGAACGGCGTGACCCTTCTAGCTTGTGATCTGTGAGCTGTGCTAAGGAGTGAGAGCTGCTTGGGCTTTTTTTGCTAGCGTGGGGGATCCAGCCAGACCAAGCGCGGACGTCGAGGAGAGCTGCACCCTTCTCATTGGCTGAGGGCCGAGAGAACAATAGAAAGTGGTTGGAGCAGGCGGTTTTGCAAAGGGTTTGGATGGAGCAGCTTTGAAAGAATGGGAGGCCTGTTTAAAGAAGGTGCATTTCAAGTTTTACGTGATTAATAAAGTAAAAAGACCTTTACTTTAAAACTGATTGGCTTGGAATTAATTGAAGGATGCTCAGATCTTTGATTAGAGTTTAATAGTAGGAAAGCTAGGTTATTTGCATTCGGATGGGCACAGTCGTAGTTTGGAAGGAGATTTTTAAATACAATATTTACAATAAAAATTTGTGTCCCGTAAAATCGTAACTGGAGGGAAATCACTAGGCAGTGGTAGTGTTCATGGGGACAAAAGGTTATATTTTAGATTAAATAAACTAGCTTAGTGAAATGCTATAATGCATTAAAACAAGTTTAGATTTCTCAGCAGAGAATGAAGTTTTGAGATAGACAGACACTTTTCATGGCATTTGTGATCATTCAAATAAGTATAAAAAATATCGTTCTGTAAAGTGTATCCAACATATATGTGAGGTTAAGTACCTTAAAGGCAGCCCCTCCTATTGCACAACTAAGCTAGTTTGGTAAGGCTTTTTGCCTAAAAAGAACAAGGTAAAAATACTGTTAATTACAAAATGTACATTGATTTGGAGTTACGGCGACCGGAAGTGTGAGCGCTATGGTTTGGAGGGTTATTCAAGTGGTTGTTGGGGACGAACCAGAAGGAAATTTAAAGTTCTGTTTTCGCGGAACGGTAGGTTTAATGCAGGGCTATTAAGCCGAAGAAACTTTGGTCGTTTTGGTCCGTAATTTCCGGAGGAATCCTTGCCAGAAGATGGACATCTTTTGGAGGGGGGCTGAAGTATGGAGCTTCAGAAATCTGAGTTTCTAGTTGCCTTGAAAAATCCATTACCTTATTTAATAACATTCTCCTTCTCAATGCTATTCAATCTAGAGAAAAAACGAGTCCTTCCGGTTCGCTACCTACTGCGCATGTCCACTGCGCAGCCTCCATCGTATATAAGCCGAAGCTGAGCGGTAGAGCTCACCTTTTCTTCTCTAGCGTCCACGCTGTTCACTTCGCTCCAGGAATATCGTCAAGCCTCCGCTTCCGCCTTCTTTCCTCCCTCCGCTCTGCGATGCCGAGGGCGAAGGGAGCACCACGTGACTCTTCCTCCCACACCCGACGTTCCGCTTTGCCGGCTTTCGTCCCTCCAGAAGCCGCCTCAAACTTCGGCTTAAAGCACGGAAGGTTGCAGCCAAGCTGGCCTCCTCCGTCAGTCCTCATATTACGCCACTGGATTTGTCTTCCCGTTCTTCCGAGCACTCCGCCTCACAGCATGCCAATGAGCCTCTCACATCTTCCCAAGTCCATTCTCTCATAGATACCTTCCTTCAAGCGGAAGGTGCCAGTCACGGACTACACTTCCTCTTGGTTGACTTCCATTCCCAAACGTCATTGTCCGTCAGTGGCGGAAGCAGGCCCTTCCGCTCCGCCCCTTCCGATTCCACCTCCTATTCCGGCCGCCCGGATCTTCCGACGGGAACGACCATGATTCTTATTTTTCGCCCAACCCATCAGCCTCCTATTGTCCTGAACCTCCGTTCCAAGGGGATCCTGATCCCTCCGAGATTCCTTTTACCCAACTCATAAAGACAGTGGAAGAAATCATTCCGGACTGCTTCCTATACAAACCTTCCGCAACAAGCGACTCTACCTCCAAAAACAGAGGTTTAGCAACAGGCTTTGGTTTCGGCCTCCGAGATCAATTACCTCATCAGCCTCCGCTTCTAGGTCAATCCACCACACTCCTTACCACTCTCCTCCGCAATGGCGGCATCTTACTTGGCAACGGGTCGCCTCTTGAACTCGACAAAGACCCACCTCCGCCTCGTTCCGGTCGTAAAAATTACTTCTTCCGCCCTATTGGCGATGGTACTGCTAACCCACGCAACTACGATACTTATCCTCAGTCAGAGTTCCTGACGGCCGACGCTAAATTGGATTTCGGCTCAGCCCTCTATCTCCCTCGTCGAGCAACAGTCCCTGTCTTTGTCCTCCGCAACAATGACTACATCCTCTGCCTTGACCTCCGAGCCGTGGCTCAGGCAGATGTCCTCAGCACAGCGGCTAATGCACTGTGTGAACATCTCTACACTGACCCTCCGGACGACACCTGTCAACTAGCCTTCCTGATCGACCAAGTCTTCCGCAAAAGATGTTTTGCTACATATCATGCTATGAACTGGTATACGCGAGCCCTCTTCAACTTTACACTGCTGGTACGAGAAGTTCCATTCAATATAGCTACAAACCTCCACGCATCTACACGCCACCTCCTCCGCAATCAGCCTTTGCATGAATCCGAGTCGTTATTCCGGGGTTTGATACCAAAAGTGGCCGCCCCTACCTTGATATCTCACGCAAGCCTCGTTATGCCAAAAATCGCACTAATCGCAGTCTTCGCTCCATACCATCAAGATCTGATCCTCCGTCGACAACCGGAGGACGTCAGACCTTCTGAACACCTTCCACCTCCGGCTCCACTGCCTTCCTCGCCCTTTCTATCCTCAACCTAGGGGCACGGACGTGGTCGCTCCCTGGGACGCTCCTACACCCCCAATCGGAAGCGCCGATCCAGTTCCCAACTTCGACACAAAGGACGTGACAATTATTGACATTCCGCCTCCCCCACAAGCTGTAGGGAGACGTCTTCGTTACTATGCCAAAACTTAGCAAACAATAACTTCCGACCCAATGATCCTTTCTATCATTTCGGAAAGCTTCAAACGGAAGTTTCTTCCAAGCTCTCTGGTGCTAGATCCACCATGGGACTTACAACCTCGATCCTCTGCTCCACTACGAATGGAAATAAAGACCTCCTTCAAAAGGCAACCATCCGCATTGCGCCACCTCCGTTTACCCAGGGATTCTACAGCAACATTTTTCTTTGCAAAAAGAAGTCAGGAGGAACTTGCTGCTCTTCAACCTCAAGCCTCTCAATCATTTTATCCACAACCCGCATTTTCAGATGGAAATAGTATCCTCCATCCACGAATCCCTCCAACTCAACGATTGGATAATTTCCCTCGACCTGGCCGACACCTACCTTCATATTCCGCTTCATGCCTCTGTCCGCCACCTCTTCAGTTTCTTACTAGACAGCACCGTTTTCAAATATCTCTACCTTCCGTTTGGCCTAAATGCAGCTCCACAAATTTGTACCATGGTCTTGCGACCTGTATTAGCCTGCCCCCACCAACAAGGCATTCGCATTCACGCCATCCTCGACGATTGCCTCCTTCCGCATCCTCAACCCTGACCGACAATTTAACCACCGCCGTGTCTCTTTTCCATCACCTAGGGCCGGCCTGAATCTCCCAAAATCATGCCTCCGCCCAGCTCAAAACTTCGTCTTTCTGGGAGTGCTTTTCAACCTCCGTACGGCTTCCGTTATGCCATCTCCAGAACGCGTAACGTCCCACCTCCACACCGCTCGAGAGTTCTTGCGCCAGCCTCTTTACACATTCAAACATCTTGCTTCCGTCATCGGAACTATCGACTCCTTCGTAGACCTCGTTCCCTACGGAAGATGGATAGCGCGTCCGCTACACCATTATCGTTCCTCCTGTGGGCCGACCCTCACTCTGCGCTCAACCTTCCGCCTCAGCAACGGGGCTCATCCTTCCCTTCCGACACCCTTCTATGGTGGATGGATATCTTAAATCTCACTGCTACGGTTCCTTTCCACGAGCCTCTGCCTCACCTCCACCTTTTCACAGATGCTTCCCAGACAGGCTGGGGAGCACACGTCGACAACCTCACAGCTTCCGGATACTGGACGACAAATACAACGGACCACATCAACCACTTAGAATTGCAAGCGGTCCTCCTCGGCCTACAACACTTCCGCCATTACGTAACAGGACATGTTGTACAGGTTCACATAGACAATACCACAGCTGTAGCCTACCTCCACAAGGGAGGAGGGACTCGCTCCCTTGCCCTGCATCAGATTACTTCTCAAATCTTCCAATTCTACGTCCTCCATCACGTTTGCCTCCTACCTCTCCACATCCCAAGATCATTGAATGTAATAGCGGACTCCCTGTCTCGCCGCAAACCACCCACCAGCGAATGGACACTGCACTCGACGATCTGCCACACTCTCTTCCGCCTCAAGATCTCTTCGCCACAAGATTCAACAACTGGCTTCCCCTATTCGTCAGTCCCCTTTCGGACCCCCGAGCATGGGCAGTAGATGCTCTAACCCTCAATTGGAAACAACTTCACGCATATGCTTTTTCCCCTCCGCACCTCATTCCGCTTGTCCTCCGCAAGATCGCCAATTGCCGCGGACGTTTTCTCCTAATCGCACCAAACTGGTCTGCCGCGGCATGGTTTCCGCTGCTTCTCAGCCTCCTCATCGACTCACCTCGTCAATTACCGAACCAAACTGACCTCCTCTCCTAGAACAGCGGGCGGATCCTCCACCCGAATCTCCAGGCCCTACACCTTCACGGGTGGCTACTATCATCTGACTCCTC
>JAHWFP010205713.1:0-16178 GCA_023313725.1 Lithobius niger | reverse complement strand
CTAACTCAACCCTATACAACAAAAAATTTCGGTGTAACAATACTACTAAGGCATTGGCAAACATGATGTTTCGTGCGATCTAAGCACTATGAAAATTGTGTCATCCACCCAAAGGCAAAATTGGTATAAGAAAATTTGCCAAGTTTCAAAAAAAGTCGGCCTTTAAAAGTTGTGATATCATTCAAGCAGGAAAAGGCCGCCAATGTTAACCGAATGTAAATCAAAAAAAATAAATTTTAAACAAAAAACCTTCCAAGTTTCATCCGTTAAACATTTGTGATATCAAAAACGAGCCAAGTATCCACTCATCAGGCATAAAATGCAAAATTTGGAGCTACGCTTTTTTGGCGGTATGGCTTTTTTTTTCGATAATAAACCTTCATAATTTTATAACAACAATCAACCAACAGGAAGCCAATAAACGGCAGTCACCAGCCAATCACGCCTACTAAACACCGATTAAACGACCACACGGTATTTTATCAGATTAAACGGCCAGCCTCATCGATCTCGCCTGGTAACATGTTTTCCGCAGTATAACGGACGTTTGAAAGAACTGCATATAAAATAAATAAATAAATAAATAAAGCATTCTGCACCCAGTAGGGGCAAGGAGGACGGAAGGGTTACTACGTTACCACTAACACCGGTCCTTGTAAGACGTTAATGGCTGCATCACAGATATGGACGCTTAAGGTAGGTGTACAAATCGTTTTGTTTAGCAATCCACGAAACATACCCAGCGAAGTAGCCGAAACAACAGCCTCGGGGAGGGAGTTCCAAGGCGCCACCACCCGATTTGCAAAAAAGTACTTGCGACAGTCTAGGTTACACTTAGTGCTTCTAAGTTTAAAAGAATGGCCCCGGGTAAACGTATACGACGTACCTGATAGACAAATGACACATTATTTGAATTCCCGGAGTTGTTCGCTTAATCTCTGGTTACCATGGTGACAGAAGATGGGCAGCCGAAGTGCGTTAGGCCGCTCTCGATAGGTTAGGCCATAGATTAGAAAGTTAACTAGATATACCGTCTTACTTCTTCCCGTCCTACGCGGAGCTCTGGCGGTAGTTGCGTCTACTAACTTCTCTGCTAATGCTTTACCTTCTGCTGCTTCGAAGGCAAAAGCATTAGCAGATGTATTAGTAACCGCAACTACCGCCAGAGCTCCGCGTAGGACAGGGAGAAGTAAGACGGTATATCTAGTTAACTTTCTAATCTATGGTTAGGCCTATAGCCGCTACTATTCGAAGCTTAGCGGTAAAGGCAACTTCCAGTAGTATAAATAAACGGTACTTGAATTAACCGGAAATAGTACAAAATAAATTAATAACAATTGTCGTAAACCTTAGTATTGTTACGGAGCATGTTATACTGAATTTTAGATCAAGGAAACAACATTTTCATTAAAAATAAAACGCGTTACTTTGGTTGAAGCGCTCTGACAAGCTACTTCGTCCTATCACGGCAAGTTACTTTCAGTTTCGATATATTTGTGACGGATCGTTAGAGAAACAAAACTGCTGTATTTATGAAGGCGGCGGTAAAATATACCATTCCTATAAACACTAACGATCCCGTAAGTGTATCTGGCAACAATTTCTACACTTTCATCATTTCGTGCACACAGGAATTGTGAATTCAAACGACAAGCCACTAGCCAAGCCACTAAGCAAACTGAAGTGATGTTTAAAGGAGACGGTATATTCTCGTTTCAAATACAACTCGAGCGTAGTTTTAAGTATCGATAAAAAACTACGCTCACGTGATATTATTACTAAAAAAATATGTATACGGAGAATTTTTATCGAAATAATAAAGATTTTTGTTAAAACATCTTCTGCTTGAATTACGTGTAATCTATTTACTGTTCATTTTTAAAACTCTGACGGTGACGTTTTTGTTGAGCCATTGCAGAATAGCTCGCTGCACTCTACAACACAGTACTGTTTGTGAACCCTTCCTGATGATACGAAAATCTGAACCTCCGCGATTTGTTACCGAGGTTTAGCAGTTCGCAAACATTTTTTATTAAAGGGACATTCCTCCGGATTGGCTTCCCTGCATGGCTCAGTTTTGGAACATTACTTCAGATGTTATAAGGGCATTCATTTTCCTATCCCCTCTCCCGTGAGAAACAGTTTTGTTACATTCACTCTAACAGGTGTAAATGTTGCAAACGCTATTTCGCGCAGATGCTCGAATATAGTGAGAAAAGGTGATGGGTGGTAATGAAATTTCGACTACACGATTATAGCAGCAACTTGATATGCGATACCGTATCTGGGATTATTGTAATATTTCTGAATATGTAAGCCAAGCTGTTTTAAGTTGATCAATTAATTGGTCATTAAAGTGGCAATATCATCGATTGAAATGCGAAGGAAATACCCTGGCGCCATCTAGCGGCAGTGATATTCTTAACCTTTGTAGCTTGCTCCCACAGTTGCACGAGGACGAGCCGAATTTTCACTCAGTAATTAAGGATGACGTGGCTTGTTTGTTTCGTTAAAAGAAATGTCATTATGCTTTCCTTCGATTGGTGCAAGCAACAGCTAGAGTGTACTACATAGCGCTAGATGTTGTCAGATTTCGTCTGCTTTCAATCGGTGATAGTGCCACTTTAACAGCACAATGGCTACAGTAGGCCTATTAATTATATATATTCAGACCTAGTCACTAGCTTTCCAATGTGTCATACCCCAAGCAGCTGTCGCTTATTCTTTAGAAACTACAAATCAAAATGTTAAATTTTTCTGGAGGGGGGGGGGTTGTGTTTTAAAATGAGTGTAATATATGGAATAATATTTTAAAACCAAAATTAAAAAAAATATTATGTGCATTTAGGCCTATGTTTTATGTACGCAATGCTTTCAAAAGTAGTTTTCTTATAACGAGTTACTTCAGTAGTATTACAGTTTGAGCTTAATTGGGAACTGGAATCGGTTATCGGGAATTTGGTATCGGCAATCGGGTTTGGGATTTGCTATCGACCAGTTTTGTTTAATGATCGGCTCGGGTAGAAAAAAGCTGATTGTTCCAGCCTTAATATTTTGTCATGTTGACGATTAATCCTAAGGCGGCCGACATTCAAATTACGGGGAAGGTGCAGGGATAAATAAAAACTAAAGTTAAAGGGCGAGTGTCTACTGTTCACAGAGAGAAAGATGCATCAATAACGTTTTCACGATACTGTTCAGCTAAGCAGCTAGCTACTTTGGTGGTCTTTCCCTGGTTGAATGATATCACTACTTCGAGCCATATTTTGCAAGGCTGCACCGATCCCGATTACCGATCCCCATCTTTACTGATATCAGCAATATTGGTAGAAGTCGGGATCGGTAGATAAAACCAAGATAGATGGGTAATAAACCAAATTGAAGATGCATCAATGTATTCATGATACTGTCTAGCTAAGTAGCTAGCTACCTTGGTGGCCCTTTTTTTTGGTAGAATGATATAACTATTTTCAAAGGCCGACCTTTTTTTGATATACTTTGTTCCACATTATGTTTGCAGAAAACTGACTGCATGACGCTAAGTTTCCTTCCACTACGAGTGCAAAAAACGACGTAAATATCACACTCGTAGACTCTAACAGTAATTGCATAGAGTCTGCAAGTGAGAAATCCAGGTATTTTTGCACTCGACTGCAAAAAAACGTGGCCTCATGCAGTCAGTTTCCTGCAAACATAACGTGGAATAAACTATAGTTGGCGACTTCCTTATACCAGTTTTAATTATGGGTGGATTACAACTACGTCACATGCTGATTTCACGGAATGTTTGAGCATTCTGAATTTGAAAATAAATATTTGGAAGAGGGAAGAGGGAAACCCAGCTAAACAGCAAAGAAGCGGAGCTCGCTACTTTTTGTCGATAGTGGAAGTGACGATGGCCCTGGTTGGAGCGGTGCGAGACCGAAGGCCAAGCGAAGCTCAGCTATGATCATAAGCCAATGTAATCTTAGACCGCGCATCACGTGAAAACCATACGGATTATCCAAACCAAACTTTGTATGCAGTAGCATGGGTGTCTGGACAAAGGTTATCAAGAAAAAAAATACAAAATCGGACATGGGTTGAGGAACTCTCAGGGTGATAAAATAGACCAATAGTCAAGAGCCAAACAACAACGTGACAGTTAGGCCGTTTCTAATTGTTGAAAGCTTCCGATTGTTAAAAAAAAGTGTTTGTTGATGATAAAGAAGCATCCTTACTAACAAACATGTGTCTGTTAACTGTAAGCAACTAAAAGCATTTGTAAGTCCTGGCCGATACAGACCCCGATCATTACCGATATTTAACGATCGTTACCGAGATGGGGATCGGTAAACCCAGTTAGATCTGTAATAAACCAAACTGAAAATATTTTCACTTCTCGTCGACCGAATTTGACGTTTGAGTACACCACTTTCAAGGTTTTTTCACCAGCTTACAATGGTCCAATTACCAAGCAGCTATTGTTTAAAAAGCGCAAGGCAAAATGTTAAATTTACTGGGATTTTTGGGTCCTAAAGTGATTTTAGCCTATGGGATATTATTTTAAACCAATATTTTTAAACTAATTGTTAAGCCGAGGCCATGTCTAAGTGTGAAAGGCGTGTCACGCTGGAAATCGTTATTAAAGGCGAGTCGATTTGAAAATGGTGTTTTTCTAATCGCTGGAAGACGGAGAGGGGAAGAGCGAAGTGGGAAACCCAATCAACAGCAAAGAAAGCGGAATCTGCTTCCATGTCGACAGTGGAAGTGATGAAGGCCCTAGTTTATTTAAAGGAAAGGAAACAAAATTAAATAAATTATTTTCCAAGTGACTGAGTTAACTTCAGTTTAGGGATGGATTTCGACGAATAATCAAAAGTTATTTGAAGAGCCAATCCGTTCTACGTCTCAGACTGCTGACAACATTAAAAAGGTCAAATTCAACCTCCGACATGAGAAGGAGAAATATCGAAATCGTTGTTAAATTTCATAAAATGTATGCAGTCGTTAAACGCCCCCGTTTGCGGATCGGCAACCACGAACTCCAAACTATCGCCGCCTTGAAACTTTGAAACTTAAAATTCTCAGAGCAAATTTGCGTAACAAGACCTTCTTGCTCGCCGAAAATAACATGACATCATCTAACTGATGATTACTGTTGCACTTCATCAAACGGATATGCACAAACTAAGGATAAATAAAAAGGCTAAAATTGCAGGGCCTGCACCTGCTTAATTTTAGTTTTTATTGCCTAACCGACAATATACATTACCTGTTTTTTATAGCGTTTCCCTCCTTTTGAGCCTTTATTCCCCTAGAAACTTGAAAATTGGCTTCCCATCTCCAATTGTATTACTGCGCATGCGCATGGATGGGCTGGCTATATATACTCGGCGCACCCGTCCGATGGCATTATTTCTCCGCACCCAGAAATGGGGAGGCCAAGGTGGGAGTTAAAGTAATGTATATTTTCGGTTAGGCAATAAAACTAAAATTAAGCAGGTGCAGGCCCTGCAATTTTAGTCTTTTTATAGCCGACGAAAATATACATTACCTGTTTTTTATAGCGGACTTTGTAACCCGGGGGAGGGCTAGGTTCGCTGTCCCCTCACGTACAAGCCGGCGTGTCCGGGAACTAGTCCCTGACGAAGACAACCTTGAGTCCTGAACCAATTTCACTAATAACTGAAACAATACGCGGGCTGAGGAGCGATCTGCTGTTTCGGAGGGTAACATCCGAAGTGAGGTCAGGCAGTGCGGTAATATATCATAATTAAGTAATGGTTAAAGAAGCAGAAGAAGGCATCGCAGCAGGGGTCTTAACATCTTGGGGTACAAAATAGGAAATCAGAAAATAAATACCGAAAATGCCTACCTTGCTGGGAAGATGATGCTCCCATTGTGAGACGGACAGGCGGATGGTGTTGCAGCTGGTACAGGAAGAGTTGAAGAGTGAATGTCGTTCGCAGGATGGGAACTGAAGGCACAAGAAGCGTGAATGATAAATCATTGTAGATAGTGTTCGTGGATATTTGGACGTATGATGAAGCGGACTGTGGCGGATGCAAGGAGTGGATGGTGTCCGTAAAGTGGATGGTGGTAATCACAGAAGGTAAAGAGCACTTAATGAAGGCGGAGCAAAATTATGTTGCCAGATTATAACACGGAAGTTGAAGGAATGATGGCTGGTGAAAGCCAGGTATTGCTGTAGAGAAGTGGAGATTGATCCATGGTGATCTGTGAAGACGATATCTTGAGTAGACAGGCGAGGACGTGGGAGGCGGACGAAGCGGGACCCTCACCGAAAGGTTCGAAGTAGTTAGGAATTTTGAAGAGACACTAGGATAACATTTTTAGGAGAGGACACGAAATCCCAAAGCAACACGTAAAACCATGCCGCGGCATGGGGAGCATGGCTTCACATCCGTGAAGGATGTGTGGTGTCGTTTGGCAGGTTTCGGCAAAATCATGACCCTTTGGCTCTATTCGTCAATTCGGGTAGGTTGTATACCGGTATTCATGATGTCACCCTGTGTTGTAATCTCTTGTTACGTAATTTTCTACTATTTATGGTCTAAATGAAATGTGGTAAACCCTACGTCTTTAATATTTTAACACATCACTAGTCTTCGATTATTGGTGATTTTATTAATCTTAACTTTTAATCTTATAAGCACTTTTCTTTGATTTCATTTATGAAGGACTCATGTAAATTCTCTTTTATCCACATATACACGTGACTGACTTCGTGGCGTGTGACTTTGCTATCGTTTCTCTGGAGGGAGAGGTCGTTCGCCCAGAGCTGCGCACTTTTGGCTCTATTGGTCTTGAAAGCCATGATGTGAGGATTTTTGCTGTAGCGAGCACGAAGCGTTCAGCCAGCCAAGCATGCACTTTCAAAGCCACCTACAGTAAAGGCCGGATCAGCTTTGCCTTCCACAAAGCTCCGCTAGAAAGCGCGACAAATACCGACGCGACAAGTTTGCCAAGTGGCGTCATTGGTTGACAGAATTTGGGACCCTCGTCGGTTAATTTGAAATTTCGCCACATGGTGTAACGATGGCAGCACCTAGCAAACTTGCGCTTTCTTCTATGTCAATGGTTGATTTTACGTGCCTAATTTGTCTTGATCTGATCCGGCCTTTACTGTAGGTGGCTGTGGCACTTGCACCAGAAGGTGGAATTTCGTCTCCCCGATGTCTCGTCACCGCGGACCAGGTTTCTCGTCTCCGGCTTGATATTCCGTTCCCGACTGACCTCCGCCGTTATTCCGTCGCCAATATTCCGATGCTGTTCAGCTTTAGCCACAAATCCTGAGCAGGTAAAGACTCTCATTCATTTTTATTAGTTAGGCCTAGCCGAGCTGTTGTTCACGTAACGAAGAGAGGTGGGGAAAATTTAACGTCGTGGGATTCGAAAGCCATTACTCTTTAGTTCACCAAATTGCGCCGTAAACTAGCTGCAGCTATTTGTGCGCTAATCTATCGCCGAGTGCTTCGTGCATTTGTTTTTCCTGTCAGCGTACGGACTAGGTAGTGTGCAATAGGTGTGGGCGTTTGCCATTTAAATTTTGCTAATTTGTGTTTCTTTCTATAGAAATGTGGGCATGGAAAGCCGAAGATTGGTCAACCCGTTTGGTACTTCGCAGCTAAATTGGATGTGAATTGGGTAGTGTTTAGGGCGTTTAGCCGTATTCTAATTTCTTCAACGAAAATGTTTATTTACCAGCGAACCCTTCTTAGCTAACTTATTCTAGTGTTTAACTTAACTGCCTAATTTCGTAGAGAACCCTAAGTGCATCCTTCCAAAGTGAAACAGGACAGGCGGAGGCCGTTAGTGGAGGATCGTCATCCGGCATGCGATATCCACAGGTCGTGGATGAGGGAGCAATGGAGAGGCAATGGAGAGGGAGCCTCTTGGCGAAGTTTGGCTACGGAGGGTGAAGAGGATACATCCGCAGGATGAGGACGTGACGGCGGCTGAGTTGAAGTTGAGGATGGAGCAAGCCGAAAGCTGCGAGTGCGGGAACAAGCGCAGTAACAGGCCATCCAAGGAGGGGAAGCAGGAATCTGAGAAATGCAGGCGTTTCGTGCATGAAGCAAAGCATAATTTATGCGAAGGGAACGGTAACGCTGGTTGATGAGTTCACGTTCATTAGAGTAGACTTCGTTCGTAGCACGGAGAAGATCGTTTTCCGATTGTGGAGCCTCTGCGGATGCAGCTGCCTCTTGTAGACCTGACGTGGCGGATCGAGCGGATCGAAGAGTATTAAGTTCCGTTACGAACCCATCTAGGTACTCGAAAAGGAATTTCAAGTTAAAGTCAAGGTGTTCTTGCTCCCTCGCTGAAAGATGCAAGCCCCTCGTTATGGCCGTTCGAAGCACTGGCATTGTAGGAAACGGAGTTCGTCGTGAAGGGGACGGTGCACCTGCTGGAGAAAATGTCTGAAACGTCCTGATAGGGGACGTGGATGGAACACGAGTTAGAGAGGACAAGGATGTCACTGGTCGTTGTTATCTTGGAGGATGGCTGCAGTTTTGGAGTCGAGGAGGGTGTCCCAGCAAGAACGAGACGTTGGCGTGCGACTTTCATTTTGACTGATGTCTTGACTCCTGATGTTCCTGCTATTGCGGGAATTGCCTCAGTATCTGGAAGAGCAGGCCTTTTTAGAGGATGAACAGCGGCGTTTGGTGGCTTTCTTTGGTGACGAAGGATTGGTTAAACTTGGAGCTTGGGTTTGTGATTGGGAAAGGGCCCGTAGTTCTTCTCGTTTCCGGGCTACACGTTGCTTTCTTTGTCGGGATTGAAGCTGCTTCTTTCGGATGAGTGTCCATCGGCTCGGCGAAATGGAGATACAGATACGGCAGTTACGCTCAAGTCCGTCACACTATCTCCTGACAGCAAGGATGCGGATCAAAATGGAACGCAGTGGAGTTTTCGGAAAAACCCAAGCATTTACATGCCATGAGCGAAGGCACATTAGCTTCCTTCGTGATCGGTGTTTCAATGTTCGGTGTTACTTCAGCATTAGGAAGAGGATCTTCGGACGAAGAGGAGTCGGACATGTTGAACGACAAGCAGGACACAGAAAAACCGTTAGACGCGCAACATTTGAAAAACGAGGCGGACGATTATAGTGGCGTCTGGTGGTGGAACGTGGTACCACTGCATGACTTGCGGATGCGGCGCTGTAGTGTGGATTGGAGTGGGATGGAGGATAATGTAGGGGATGTGATATTACAGCGTCCCTTTCCCTCCTCTCCCCGCCCTCCTCCTTTTTTTTTTCATCGTTCAAGAGTGGGAATGGTATGCGGGAAGGGTGGTAAACTGTCAGTTGGTGAGGAAGGAGGATAAGGACCTAGGCCTATGCGATGTGCTTCATACTTGAAGTTCGGATGAGAAAGAGTAGAGGATTGATCCGCATAGGGTGGCAGAGGACGAAGATTGAGGCGGACGACAAATGGAAAGCTAGTGTTCCCATAAAAGGATGCCGGTAATTTGGATAGGCTGAGAAAGGAACGGGTTGGCCTAGGTAAAGGACCAATGTCGAGCTGGAGAACGTTACAGCAAGAGTGATCGTGTCAGGATGAAGTCGGACGAGGAGGGATGAAGCGTGTCAGAGATGAGACAGCATGTAGTGCAAAGAAGGAGAAGGACCTAAGATTAATGTAATTGTTGTGTCCTGGTCCTTAGGCGGGCTGAGGTTGTTCTCATTTGTTGTCTATCCTTTGTATAAAATTGTTATTATAATGAGTGGAATTTTTTTTTATATTGAGAACAAAAGAAACAGGAACGGAGCAAGCTATGCATCCATCCGTGAGTTAAAGAATTACAGCATGTTGGTGCTGGTTACATCCGGCGGATGCTGATTGCAGGGTGGAGTAATGACGGACGTGCAGGAGATACTGCGGTAGTGAGTATGGGTGACGGTACAGGATGCACCAAGGGATGCGCGTCCTAGGAGTTCCGTTGGCGTCAATGGCAAGGCAGTAATTCCTGGGACTGAAATCTTGCGAGAACGAAGAACGGGAGGAGACATCAAGAGGGATAAAAAAGTCGGGAGACTGTCGTCCTAAGACAGTGTAATGGATGTCAAAGTTAGGCGAGGACGGTTATTCATCACAAAACAGGTCCACGAGGACAGGCGAAGGAGGGGGGAACATGATCATGACCCAACACACCGTCGTGAGACGATGAACATCTAGATGAGGCGATGGGGATGCAAAAAGGTCGCCGGAAAGTTGGGAACGGAGCTGGCAGGCGGACGGAGCATGGCGGATGAAAGGTGGGCGAGAGCTTGTCCGAGGAGCCGAGAGGAATAGCAGTAGCAGGTGATGGTAAAGATGGGAGCGGACGGAAATGCATACGTTCGCGAATCTCAGGGCCACTGGAGGATGGTGGTTGCAAAATATAAGGGATGCGTCCCGAGATGAATCGACCCCTACGAAAGGCACCTCTGGTTGCTTCTAAAGGAAAGGAGGACAGCAGTGCTGGAAAGATAGCGGACGGCGGATTGAGTGGCTGTCTTGACTGCTGAGGACCGTTGGATAGGAGCGCGTCCTGTTCGACGATGTGGCACCTTTAAAGGTGGATGTAATCCTATTCCTAGGAGAGGATGGATTGGTCCTCCGTCCGGCTGTTCCAAGAGCTGGGAATAGGGTGGCCGGGAGTGGAGCTTCAACCGGGAGATCCTCGGGAGTAGAAACTCGAAGAAGAAGGACGCGTCCGATGGGAGGGTGAGGCTTGCCGATCCTTAGGACCAGCGGACCTAAAGAAGAGGATGGAATAGCTCAAGGCGATCACGTTCATGTAAGCGCCCAGGAGAAATAATGCCATCGGACGGCTGCGCAGAGTATATATAGCCAGCCCATCCCTGCGCATGCGCAGTAGTACAATTCCGGCTGGGAAGCCAACTTTCAAGTTTCTAGGGAAATGAAAGCTCAAAAGGAGGGAAATGCTAATAAAAACAGGTAATGTATATTTCCGTCGGCTATAAAAACAAAAACAAACTAACAAACAAAAACAACACATAAATTTTTAAAAAAACTTTAAAAATACAATAAAAAAGAACAAACAAAAGACAAACATTTAGGTACCTACATACACACAAACCTCTGCCAATAGTTCGTTTATTTAGTAACTTATGGTTCAATATCGTAGTTTTCCGTTGGCTTCGTTCCATTCTAGTAAGACCAGATAGTCGTAACACAAGACTAACTCACTTATTTCACTCATTAAAAATTATTAGAAAATTTTGAAACCTGGCAAATCTCCACGATTTGGCCGATAACACCTTGGTGACAAATATTCAAATCTCGTCGGAAACACCCCCATAGCAATATCCAGCCCGTTCTTGCGGTTGCATCTATGCCTTCTTGTTGAACTCTTTCTAGGAATTTTCTGGTTGCTGTTACTCCAGCCTACAAGCCACAACGTTTATGGAAAACGCTGCATTTTTTTTCTTTAGGTAACCTTCATGTCCCGGTTGTGCCTTTCGGTAGTTTTAAAATTTTAGCACTAACTTAAAGGTGTGACAAAAAATAAATTAGGAACTTCCGAACTAAACCAAAGCT
This sequence comes from Lithobius niger, assembly GCA_023313725.1. Taxonomy (NCBI): domain Eukaryota; kingdom Metazoa; phylum Arthropoda; class Chilopoda; order Lithobiomorpha; family Lithobiidae; genus Lithobius; species Lithobius niger. The sequence continues at coordinate 4,623 of JAHWFP010205713.1, read as the reverse complement.
TAAAAAAGGCCACGCAAAGTATCTATAGCAAAAAACTATACGAATCTGTCTGCCTCGCAGTGTGAAGCCACGCCATTTCCACAATTTACTCTTCTCGCTCAAAGAACAGCTTCTAGCAGTCCATCAGACGACGGTAGAATAAATAGCTGCTCGCAGCGAGAATTCAAATCCAAACATGGCGTCCTTTTCAGGGTTATCGAATCGAAAACAAACCATCGAATGCCGGCATTCAGAAATCAGTCCGTCGTCTTGTACTGCAGTAAAAATTGTTTTCTTTTTGTCATAAATCGAAGCTATCATGTTGCACGCATCGTATGTCATGTCGCGAGGCACGAGAAGCTCTGCGTCCGCGTTGTTGCCATGGTGACTATGTATAGACAACTCGGAAGCTGCATTTTCCGGTAAAGGCGAGAAGCAGCCAGCAAATTTAGTATTAACCAAGGAAGAGCTAGTGAGCCAGAAAAAATGTCGTTGCGTAAACCCGCCCTAACCAGACCTTATTGCTCGTCGAAAGCTATTTGCTAGTCTGTCGTATTAATTCACAACGAGTTCGTTTCTACTAAAGAAATGAAATAAAACTTAACAATTTAATGTATTATAAATTAACAACAAAGTACAGCAAAAATGTTACACATCTCTACATTGTCGTTATTTCTCTCGCAGTTTCAAAAATTCGCCTATTCTCGCACAAGAGCAGCTTTTGACAGTGATTAAAACAGTAGCGTACACAGACCACCGACAGGGAGGGGCAACTTTTGTAAAAGAGCATGCTAAGGTTTTTTTTTGTGGGGACCTTTCTCTTATTTTATCCTTGTATACTCCTTTCTGCCGCTTTCCTGGCCTTCGTTTTGCCCTTTTTTGGTCTCTAGGCCAGTGTTTCTCAAACACTTGGGTCGTGAAGAAGTAATCCTGGGGTCGTGAATAGGTTCTCATTACCAGTAACTGAAAAGCTGTAGTTGAGGAATGATTCGTTGTAATTTTCTTTTTCGAGAAGTTGAAGCGTCTGGCGCCGAGTTACAAAACGATCCATTTTTATCAGCATCCAAACAGTAGAGCCGAGTATATTTTGGGGTGGAAAGCCTATTGCTGATGCAGCCATCTGTGTGCAGGTAAGGAAAAGTATGTGTAATTTCTGGACTGCAGCACAGGCATAATTAAGACAATACGAACATAACGAAACGATCAGTGTTATTATTTTTTAAATATTACTTTCTCAATAAAAAAATTCAAATTGAGGTAAGCAACATTTTTCACTCGTGGAACTATCTTAAGACTCAACATTGAAACTCGGTTTAAATCAAAAGATGCTGGGCTTTGGTACAATCAAGAGTACAATGATTTGTCATGACGCGCCATTGAAGCACTTGTTCCATTTGCTTCTTCTTACTTGCGTGAACCGGGCTTTTCCTATTTACTGGGACTGAAGACAAAAATTCGTAATCGATAGATGGTTGTTGAAATATTGGTTGAATTAACCAATATTGTATCAAATTTGCAGCAGTTGTGCTCAGAAAAAACAAACACATTGCTCATACAAAAAAAAAAATGAGTAAACTTTTTTGTAACCCATCTATAATTACAAAGCATTAAATTTGTATTACCGGTGTGGATGGGTCATTACTCGTCTCCAGGGGTCAAATTTTTAAAAATGGGGTCGCGGTTAAAAGTTTGAGAATTGTGCTAGGCCCTTTTTTTTGGCTGCAGCACCAGCGTTTATCGGTTCAGAAAATCAAAATAGAGCTTTTTTTTTTTTCAAAAAAAGGACATTTTTTCCCTCCTGTGCACGCCACTGGATTAAAATGACGGTAGAAAACATAGCATCTCTCAGTGATAATTCAACATCTAGCATGGTGCCCTTTTCAGGTTTGTCAAATCGAAAACAAACCATCGAACGCCGACCAGCAACCGGCATAATGCAAAGCCAGTGTGAAGTGTGCGCAAAATGTGACCTAAGAAACATAATTTGACGTAGTGACACAAAACCATACTAACGTTCCAAACGGTGCATCCAACACACCCCTTGCGGGGATTCAGTTTAGTATCAACTTAGCAAAAGCTAGTGAACGTTGAGTCGTTGCTTATATAACTTCACTGCGATACGCAGTGTTTTCTAACCAGAGTTGAAACGCATGTTGAAGTAATTGGGATGCAGTAGCAAGTAACCTGCAGGTAAAATAGTGTTACTTGTGTAAATCTTGAGCAAAAGTTTAGGATGTTTTTTATCAGCCTAGTCTGGAGAAAAGGCCGCTCAAGATTTCTTCTTCGAGTAGTATCACAAGTGTTGGTAGCAGAGTTTCTCACCAAACGTCTGGCTACTCTTCTTTGAATACTTGCTATAGTCTTAGGTCCCATTTACAACTAGACTTCGCTGGCCAACAGCTATTTACCCTTGTTTGGAAATTTCAACAAAAAAGTTACAAAATTTCAAATTTTATCGTGCCTCAAGCAGACAGACGCAAAAATCCAATTAAGTTGAGTAAACAACCTCACTTGCTTAGTGCACAGAAAAACGTACATACGTTCTCACTTTCCCCTCCCATACAAAATTCCTGGTTGTACCCTTGTTTCAAATTAAGATAAACAAAATTAGACAGTGATTATAAAACTAACTTTATTAATCATCAAAAAAATAACTTTCTTTTAACAAAGCAGATGATCACTACATGGTGTTACAACTTGTTCGAACTTTGGGATATGAAAAATTACAGGATTTAGTAACTTAAAACAAGTATTAAACACTTATAAAAACAAATATTTCAAAAGCTCTTGTTTAATATACGATCAAAGCGGTCATAGCTATAACATATGAATGATCTATAACTATAACCTTGTACTTCTTAAACAAACATATAACAAGAAATGCTCAGAGCAGAAAATAATACAGACGTAATAGCATGTGTTAGCACCATTGGTGCCCCAACACACAACAGAGGGAACAAAAACACTTAGTCTCGGTGACCCCAGCGAGCTTTTACGAGGTCCCTAGGACCCCAAACAAGGGAAGCAAGCACAGCCGAGTGAATTTTGGGAAAATCGTAACAATCATCAAAAAAAGGGTACGAAAAACTACTTTCCAAAACAAAATTTGTTACGATTTCCACCAAGTTTTAGCCGTTTTTCATTAAGATCTGCAATATTAAACAGGAGGCATGAAGTGGGCATTTGATATATCGACTTTAGGGACCGGTCGTTATTCGTGGCCTGGGGGAAGGGGAGGGGAGGGGTGCAGAGGAAATAAAAATGTGACCACCAAATTTTCGATGACCCTTCCCCACCCCTTTACACCCTGAGAAAAATCTTGACCTCCCCCACTTAAGGTCTCAAAATAATGTAACCCCCCCCCCCAACACAAAATCCGCTTTTCGTGTGCCTATTGAAATAGGCAGCAGAAGATTTCCTTTAATCAAATTAAGAAAAATAGCACTCTGCACCGAAAGTTTCCATCAGTTGTAAGAAAAACATGCCTCGTTTTTAACGAAAAGACACGCTGGCTTAAAAATGTTCATAAAACACCGATGTTCCTTACACCCATCTAACTATCTTGTGTCGAGTTTCAAGCAATAAGTATGATGAACACACTATTTGCTCGTATGCCCATATCCGAAACATAGTCAGCACCTAAAACATAGCTGCCAAGAAACAGGAAGCAAGGCTTTTCCAAAAGGTTTATTGAAAAAAAAGTATACTTGTAGTACGGGTACACTTCCATAGTTTGTTCCACATTATGTTTGCCACGTTTTCTTACACTACGAGTACAAAATAATGTGATATCGCACTTGCAGACACCACATAGTTACTGTAGGAGTCTACGAGTGGGATTTTTACGTGTTTTTTTGCACTCTTAGTGAAAGGAAACGTGTCGTCATACAGTCAGTTTCCTGCAAACATAATGTGGAACAAACTATACTACTGGTACTACTAACAGCTTCAAAACATTGTAAATATTTACATCAGGGGTGGTTTGGGTGGCTTGCCCCCAACAAGCTTAGAAATTTTGACTGTGAAAGTGTCATTTTTGAGGTCCAAAGATGACTTTTTCCTCCAGCTTGGTCAATTGTTATTCTTTGTGACCCCCCCCCCCCCCATCTCTTGACGAGACGTAAAATATTTACGACCCCTCCTCAAAAGGGTTCAAAAAGTGTATGACCCTTCCCCAGGCGATAAATAATGACGAGTCCCTTAAAAGGCGAAAATGTTAAAACAACAGTACAGTACTCAATTTCAAACTAACAGCTTTGGTTACTCATGATGGGTAATTTTCGTGAATGCCCAAATCAAAAAATTGCTATTTGTCAGGTGCACACCAAACGGTGACTTGCCCATAAGCCTTCATGAATAAACATGATAAAAAAAAAGCCACCTATCGTTACTGCTATTTCGTTTCTTTTTTTAAATGGTAAATTACCCTATTACGCAAAGCACAAAGGCAAAATTTTTCTTATTAACTCACATAACAAAAAAAAAAACCGTATTACAATGTAATTTTTTCTTCTTTTTATGCAAATAAACTAATAAAATATGAGTAAAAATGTCTCACTAGCCAATAAGATACAGATGAGGAATTTACAACTATGTGGGTGAAAAGTTGGTGATTATAAACACTTTACAGGAGTTTTAATACCT
>JAHWFP010205711.1:1780-22521 GCA_023313725.1 Lithobius niger | reverse complement strand
AATACGGGATGTTTACGGCAGGAAGTTTTGATGCCACGAAATTCGGAATTCAGATTTGTAATAAAATTCCGTTTCCTGCTGCGTGTACGGGCAATTTTTTTTTCGGTTTTTGTTCGCGAGGGAGGGGGAGGGGGGCCCGTAAATTTGATTACGCTCAAAATACGTGGATGAAGAAATGGTTAGGATGCGATTGCTTGCCGAAATTTCGATTTCGCTTTCACTTGCTGGCAAATATTTAGGAGGGATGTGGGAATAAAGGCACATCAACACAAACGGACTGGGCCACCGTGTGAGAAGGGAGGGGGGGGGATAGGGACCCCTTCCCGACGGTGAACGGGAACTGCGCAAACCAACGCACCAAGACTTGTGTGAAGGAGAATTACGTCAAAGCGGGGTAACAGAGAACGCGGTGATGCGATGCAGAGAGTCCAACATTCCGTAATATCTACGGCCAAACGAAGCCTTTGCCCTACAAATGATGTAGGAATAATTTGTTCTGCATATCGAAAGACCTTTTTCGAATGAATCTTCAGTGCGTGAATGGTCCCTAAGTCAACCGCGTCAAGAACATTGTCCACCGGAAATACTGCACGTGAATGGATATATAGTATAAGACCACCCTTCGGGCTGATAATTTCGTTTCTAATTTCTTTTTAATTTCTAACACAAAGCAATCTATTTAAATAATTTAGTAAACTAAATTCGCCTTCCATTTTTTTTTATTCTAACACGAAACGCAACCGTGTTCGAAATAGTACAACGGTGGTACAAAGTGTAACAGCAATTTTCAAACGCCATCACAAAGTGCGACACAAAAACAGAAAACTAATTTTTCTGCTTAAAAGGTTTATGCACTTTTCGAGAACGTGCAGCTCTCGTATAATTTCACACACACAAAAAATTGAATTAGTGAATGGTTTTGTTAGAAATGTTCATTCGCACATAATAATTATTTCCGTGGGACAATATTTCTTTTGCTGTTGACTATAGGGATAGTTTCACGCACTAAAAATTCATTCGAAAAAGGTCTATTGAGGTAATTCGAGGTATTGAGGTATTGAGCAAAACTCTGTACACATTGGGGAAGGGGGTCCAAATACCATCAAAGATGTTACAGAAAAATTGTCCTGATGTGAAGAGATGATGGAGCGGTCACTAGTTTCCTTTTTTTTAGGGGGGGGGGGCAGGGAAATCGATAACACGGCAATATCTGTGTTTCACATTCAACCGACACGGATTGACCTGGGAACCTAGACTGACCCACATTTGCCTACACTCTTTCACCTATGACCGAGTAACCAACATTTCACAGTGACCGAGATCGGCAGAAGACCATTAATTAACACAACACTTTCAATTATCGTTATTGCATATTCGTATTATTTTTTTTTAAATAACGTAGTGCCTCCAGTGAAGAACAGAAAACAGCACTGTGCACTCTTGATTAAACGTGGCAGACGTTCTGAAATGAGCGAATTGTAGGAGTAGGCAGACTGATCGGGGATTTCCCATCACCCACTTTCCCAACTCAACGCAAAAATCGCGGCAGACACGAATTTTACTTGAATTAAATAACGGCTTATGGGAAGAATAGGTGTCTCCTCACCGATCAATTTCATGTTGCGCTAGAATTACGTAAAATGCTCAGCTGAACAACATTTTCCCATACCATTTTTGGGGCAAAGGCTTAGTTTGGCCGTCAGAAATTAATAAAAGCCGCACTTTAGCACTGACAGACATACAAGAGTTCCATGTTCCCAGCTGACATCTTTTTCCCGTAAACAGTTCACATAAGTGGGTTTTTATTGTCAGTTTAGTTTGGTTTTGTTGTTATTGTCGTTAGGTTAGGTTATAGGTACCGGCTTCTGTTTGGCGTTTCACTTGTAATGAACTGGTTGGGGTTTAGCGTTTCACTTGACGGACTTTGGCCCAGTTGATGCTTTCCTGCGCGGCGCCGTGTGCCTCGAGCCAGCCTGCCGGCAACAAGATGGCGTCACAGCCTACCTCCCGTAGTGCTAACTTTGGACCTAAATCACGGCCAAACGATGCGTTTGCCCCAAAAATGAAAGAGGAAAACATTATTCAGCAGGTAATTCTTAGTTCATTAAAAAAAAAAAGAAAAAAATCGGACGAGAGACACTTATTCTTCCTATGTTCCTAAATAACATTTAAAAATAAAGCCCACAGTTTACGAGGCACACATACTATTCCTCCGCGACACTACACAAAACCAAAATAAAATGTACGAACAGCATTAAATGTAAATAGCATTGAATAAAATTCACACGGAGCTTACTTACAAACACAGACAGCCAGCCGGCTATTTGCTTGATCAACACGGAAATAAGACACGAATGGAATCATGGGTATCCAACGGTTCAATACACTTTTTTTTTTTAACTATTCTATGTAAATTTTACGTGATTGGGATACTTGTTAAGTTCATAACCCTTTCTTTATTTAATACAATGGTGTAAGATTACAACATCACTTTAGTAAAACGTGGCTCCATATAAACCACTGATCCTGATCGTGAATTCGGATTACGCCCTGCGGCTACAACACGCTTGCGACCGCAGCCGACTATTTACCATAAAAACTCTCCACCCACCCAACCCAGCAAAGAACTCGCCCTGTGAACGCTCATGACCAGAATGAGGTACCACGCCGTCATCCGGAATGGAGGTTTCAATACTTTTCGAAGTATTAAATGTATGGTATTGAAGGATTGGATACCTTACTGATACCCTATTTTTGTAGCATGCGAGCTACGGTTTCGTAAAGACCCCTTCCAGTAAGGGTTATATATAACTAGGAAAGCCAATCTCCAGTTTGAGCTGGAATGTTGAATGCTACGGTTGTGTTGCTAGCATTTTGTTTTTCTAAAGGGATTCTGGGTCACACTGAGAATGAACGGCAGTAGATAACCGATCAGTTGGTACTTATAATGTCCGCGGCCTATCTTGAATTCGCCCCAAAACGAACACAGATAATCGATTGTATATTTTTGGTAGCAGAGTACCTTGTTGATATCCTAGATGGTTACAAAAACAATGGCGGCCGTCGATTAAAGCCGCTCCCTCCAGGAAGACGTATCCGCTCATAAAATATTTGCAGGACTCAAGATACGCTGCGCACACAATAGGCCTAACTGTATTCTTACCGCATTTTCATCAACGTCAATGGTGCCGTGGGCAAGAATACGTTTAAAGGTGCCTGCCTACATGTTTGTTGGCTTTCCAGGTACGAGTCACTTGTGTATTTTCCCGTTTTTTTTTCCATCGATACGAGGCAGTTTTGCTATATTCATTGGAACGTACGTGAATGTTGCAAAAGCTATATATTCGTGGGATGCACGAAAATAGGGAGACGGAATGTCCCTTTAACTACTCCCTCCGGGATTCCTTCCTCAACCGATGCGGCATACCAAAAAGCTTTAAAAAAAAACATGAAGAAAATAGAATGTAGCGAAATACCAACTCGGTGGTGCCCAGACGGAGGTTCAGCGATGAGCAACTCCTCCCCAGCACTTCAAAGGGGGGGGGGGTGAGGAGTATTGATACAATGGGGGAATTTTATTTCCTACAAAACATTATTTTTTGGGGTAAGTTTTTAGCCTTTAAACGAGGGAAAGTCACTCCTTTAGGGCCACTAACAAATTTTCTCAGGCTTTGCGAGAACCCCCTTTGAACCCAAAGTACCAGAGGGTCCCCTTGAATTCCCCCGTCCTTCAACCAGGAAATACACTTCCAAGTGGCGTCGCAAGTTTTTTTTTCGAATAGCTCGGCTCACAGAGGTCTCGCGGACTTGTAATAAATAACGTTTACACACTTGGGGATATTATTTTGTTTTCGGGGAAGGGGGGGGGAGGCGCTCCTCATTGCCATTGGGGGAGGGGACAGCTTCACTGTACCTACGAATGGCTACCCCCTGCTACTCATTTTGTGCGTTGATCCAGAATGTAAGAATAAATGCGTGCAGCACGACATTCAAATCCCAGACTGAGGATTGGGTTTCCTGGGTGGATGTTCCTTTACGGTCACCAGCGTGGCGTGGCGGGGGGTAAGAGTGGCGGGTGGAGAATTAATTATTGATGGTGAACTAATTAAGGGAAATATCTAGCGTGGTGAAGTATACGCAATTCCCTGCACTGTGACTGAGGTTGGCGCTAATAACCTAGCTGTCAACGCGCCATTAAACCTCAATCCTTCCCGCCTGCACTATGTTACCTCTTATCTGTCGATAATGCTGGTAAAACTTTGCCAAACAAAAAGCATTCCCACGATGTGTTACATGTCAAAAAGTCGAATGCAGTAGCCGAACATATTGCCGGATCAGGATGGGCCATCAGATTCGGTGGTTCCTTGTTGTGATGTGTATCATTTCATTTACTGCTAGGTAAACAGCACTGCCAGGTGCATGAAAATATCGTATCAGGGCTGCAGCTAGAATTCTTTTACCTGTTGGAACAACTGATAATTGTAACAAGTCCAAATTGGGGCCAAACAGGAATTTGAGAGACGTACGTCAAAACTGTAAAATGTTAAGTTATTTTACTCTAAAAATGGAATTTCTTTCCGCGGTGCACAATTTATATAAAATTCAAATATTCCGGCACAATTAATTATTGTCCCAAGACCGTGGTTTATGGACAGACCGGCACACAATGTCGGCAAAGTGGAAACGAGTCATTCAAACATAACGCCCATAACAAGCAAACACCATTAATTAGAAGCGGTGCTGTTCGCCGTATAGTTGGGCTCTTAACACTAATTTATGATCGATTTACAGCCTGGTCGACCTTTCGAGTTTTATTGATTTACATTGGTTGGGTAATGAAGGGTGATGGCACGGATGCGGCCATATTGCGAGTTCTTGGTATCAGTAACGGTGTAATAACACAGAATATAGGGTCTGAATCGATTTAAAACCGAAATTAATCAAATGAAAGCCGACTTGAAACGATTAAATTTGTTTCTCTATCAATAAATCGTCTTTAAAAATTAATAATTCCGGACTGACAGTCAAGGGGAATTTTCCGTACTAAAATCGTCGCATCACAAACAAACAGGTGTTGCGACTACCTAGTCCCATAGCTGTCTTCTGTACACTTCCGCCGTTTTCGGGCCATTTTTTCTTTACACTTCCGGTTTTTTTATTTATTAATTTTACCTCATTTTTAGCCGCTGAATGTAATGGTGAAAGCCGTTTGTCTCTATCTGGTAGCGTTCCATAGATGATGGGCTCACTTGTCGGCCACTTCCGGTCATCTGTGGGCCACTTCCGCTTCATACTTCCGTTTTTTTTTTTACTCCTTTTACCTTATTTTTAGAATCTGACTCTAGTGGTGAAAGCCGTTTATCTCTATCTGGTACTGTTGCACAGATGATGGGCTGTTATTTCAAGGTCATGCTTGAATAACCGAGTAAGGCTTATTTTTGAATATCATAATTCAGCCGATTGTCGTTCAGACTGAAAAGGTGACGCAAGCTGCTGTATTTAGAACAACACTGGTGAGGAAAATCGTGGACGCGCTATCGTATTTGGTTTCCTCTCTGTTGTATTTGCATCAATGTTGTTGTACACGTAACAATATTGCGAAACAGGGTTGGAAATAATCATGATTATTTAAAAATAATCGGATTAGTCAGATAATTTTGATTGTAATCATATTTTAATAACATGTAAGATTAAAACTATAATTATGACATAGTTAGAGTTGCTACAGTTTGCTCTTTGCTTGGCAGTTGCTATAACCGAAATGGCAATGATCTCTTAAGTGTTAAAAGTTTAAACCGTCCACACCACAGTAACTGTTATTATATACAGTAATAATACTTATACCACGGCTGTGATGTCACGCTAACTCAACGCCATGCTAAATTTCCGTTGGTTAAATCCCGTTAACCAACACCGGAAGTGTGCATCATCGCAAAAAGTGTGGGTTATCAAGTGACCGCACACTTTTGCCCATAACCCACACTTTTGCCGATAACCCACACTTTTGACACTTCCATCTCACGCGACCGGGAACGCACACACCAACGACCAAATACATTGTGAAAAAAAAACGGAACGCAATAAAAACGTACAAAACTTAATTACTTAAAAGGAATGATATCCCATCCCTGCAAACTCTTATACGTCTGGCCAATATCTAAGCCATTCACGCTGCGTTAACTCCCCCCCCTCCCTCCACAAACTAAAATGCAATGACCCTTCATTCATACTGATACCCTATTACCTAGTTTTGAAACAATTCTCAAACTACAAATGCTCAAAATGAATTACATACCTTCGAAGAATGTCATTCTATCCCTGCAGCCTTTTATCGAAGTTCTATCACTGCGAAAAGCTTCGAAAACACAAGCGACTTGGCTAGCGTGAAATACGGCGAATCGACGCTGCGTATCCTTCCAGCCCACTCCCCCCAAAGGAACGCAAACGACTCGTCGGTCTACCAACCACTCCACCCTCAGTAAACTAAAATGGAATGACCTCAGTCATTTCGAGATATTTTTCACAAAACACAAACACGTTTTAATTAAATACGAGTTAGCTTGACGTCCTAACCGTGATATAAATATGTTATTTATTAAGAACTATTGGTTATCGATTTTTAAACCACGGCTGCGATGATTTGGCCGCCGTGGTTTAAAAATCGATAACCAATAGTTTTTAACCAATAACTATTACTTAGTAAAGTTGGTGTAGGTGTTGTGGCACACTGGCACACTGGCACATTCCTCAGACACGTGCCGATTAAATGAACACAGTCATGTCAGCTGCAGTTGTTAGTTGCCTCCAAGAAGTACACAAATTGCAAAATCCTTTAGTTCTTCCCTGAATTTAAGGGTTTGAATGTTACCATTACTTTTCCTACTAGGGTTGTTCCTAATCGGTTGCGTAATTTTGAATGGATCAGGCCAAACAAGTAGAAGACATACGTTCCTGACTGCAGGAAAATCAACAGCACTTATTTTTATTCTGGTTGTTTTAAGTTCTTTTGTACTTGTATATCAAACAGTTTTGTGTCAACGTGGTCCCTTTTGATTATAATCAGGTGAATTTCAATTTTAGTCAAGGTGATTATAATCGTAACAACCCTGTAACATACACCGGCCTAGTAGGAAGCCCTGTTGTCAAACTGCCCAGTTTATTGTGGTCATTGGAGTTGGTTTATGTTTGGACCCAAAGGTTGATTTCCTATAATTTCTGTGAATAACACATGTCGTAATATTTCGTTTGTTACTGACTCTAACTGCTGATCGACATCGGCTGTCAGGTCGCCGGCTGGTCGCATATTTTCACAGGCACCTTGCAAAGCATGAACACGCTCACCCTTTTTCACTGCTGCCGTGTAAAGAATGAACATTCTCTCTCCCCCTTTTTCACCGACACCATGAAAAGAATTCATGCTCGCCCTATCGCATTAATTTCTGCCTCTAGAATGGTTGCCACAATGATGCCCCTTCCCCGTTACTGATCCTCGCCTATTCTACCCTAAGCGACGTATTTACATACATGCATAGATAATTATTATTATTCCGAAATAAAACCTAGCATGAACTGTGAAGCTCAAGCACAAGATACTGGATTCCAAATCTTCTACCCTCTTAGGGCAGTGACCGCAGTTATTTGCTATTGGTTCCGCGTAGCTGGGCTTCGAACGAGCCAATCCGGGTCCTTGTGGTCAGTCGAAGAGGGGGCCTTCCAGTCTCGAGTTCCACGGATGATTCCAGACCTCCCCCCCCCCCCCTTTCCATCTTTCCATTCACCAACGAGCCAACTGGACCAGGTACTGTATTTTCATGAGACGGTTTCGCGATCGGTCAAGCTCTGGACGGAATTGGCAACATACAGAAGAGCCAGGGAGAGAGAGAGAGGGGAGAAAGAAGGGATTCGAAGACCCAAATCTTGATAAATCCCCCTCAAACTCAAGCCCACCCTCACCCCCTGTATTTTTTGGACGCTGCCAGGCCATCGAAATTTATGAGGACTTGTGCCGATAACGTGGACCAGGTTATAATACGAAGATAAAAAAAAAATTTTCGAGTGGCGCAGAGAGGTTTGTAAACCATGAGATCCCATATTAACGTTTGGCGTGATATGGAGTGTAACGATGAAGTGTGGACATTGGGAAGATCCCTTGTCTGTCTTATCTTATAAAATCGGAGGTAAACTAACCACCAACCAGTAAAATGGGATAAGCGGGACTGTAACCCAAATCGGCTCGATTAGTAAAAAATGAATATAGGTGCAAACCCATCTCCGTTGCTTTTTGGACTAAAATATCAGACTGTCTGAGTGGGAATTGAACCCATGATTTTTTAGACCAACGGACGAATCCCTACCGCCCAATTTTTTAAATAAGTAATGGTTAAACCATCCCTGGTGAACTGCATCGGATTTATCACCCGATGGGCGATATCCCTCACGTGGCCAATCCGCTAGACGTCAAGATGACGTCGAGACGTAGTTCGAGTGGATTGGTCATGTAAGGGATGTCGCCCGTCGGCTCGAAAATCCGATTCAGGCTCGCTCCGCGTGGTATAACTAACTAATTTGTCGCACGGTCCCTAACTTTCGAATGAAAAACAAATTTGTTGGGGCAAATGGAAAGTGTGCTTTCAATCTCTGTTGTTTATGCAAACATTATGTCGTGACGTTTGCATAATTGTGCATTGATACAGTTAGGTTTGCGGCCGAAGCGTGAGGGTGTTTTGAGGGTAGCATTTTCTTTAAAAAAAAAAAGAAAAAGGTGTAGGAGAAACGCTTTTTTAGAATTCAGTGGACTGACGTCTATTATCATCACAGAAACTTAATGTAAAAATTACGTCGTTCATCTCATAGTCACGTCGTGACATCACCCTACTTTGTGCGTGGCATCGTCCCATATCACCACACTTTAGTGTGGCGGTATGAACATCATGCACTGTAAAGTGTGGTGATGTGGGATATATCGCTGATAGTTTTTCGCACCGTGAGAGTTAGGGAACGTGCGATAATCACGTTTAATAAGTCTATTATACTATTGATATTATTTTTCCACTGCTCCGACAAACTTAGAATTATTTTTCAGTCCAAGTAGTGCCATGGTCAGTCGATCCTATTACCTTCGGTCCTATTATCGTTGATCCTATTACCGCCACGCGTAGTTCTTGGTACGCGCGTGTTGCCGCCATATCGTCTCGCGAGATTTAGCACAGTTGTATACTACAACGTCACTTCCGCTTGCTTCTTCCTTCGCGTGCGATATGAAAACACCAACAGCAGAGGAAACGAGGGTCACGTGATAGCACGAATTGTGTCGTCATAAACCGGAAACGATGATACGTCATGGTTAATGGGGGAAAGTATCGTCGATTCAACAACTAAATAACGTGCCAAACTATAAATACGTGTGGGATGCTCGAAATACACCCCCTCAACATTCAACCCAAAAAAATCTCCTCCACTCCATACCTTAAAATGGATTTTTAGCAAGGGACTGATTAATTGTCGGTAAATAAACCGTTGTGCCTGTACCAGGGCGTACTGAAAGGGACATTTAGGCCTGTAAATGGTTAACGTAGGCCCCCTCTTATGGCATTTCATAGAAATCAGTCATCATGCAAATATGTCAATAGGTCCCCGAAGCATATGGCCCTCCACGGGAAACCTCCCGTTTTCCCGCATGGCCTGTACGCCCCCGGAATATACTTGATGTGAAATGTCGAGTAATACTGATGAAAATCTCGTTTGGATGGCATGTTTCTTTAAAAGCATATTGACACAAGTCACTGGTCATCCGGGATGAATCATCTGAAGTCAAAAATAAAAAAGAAGTCGTGTATCCCAAAAAAATGAGTACTTGTATCCGAAAATATAAAGGAAAGAGCAAAACAAGCCAAACAGCGAAAATCATTGGCTTATTTTTCTTTTTCCTTTAGGGCCACCGCGCACACAGCTGCTAAGCTGTGCGGCCAGGTCGCTGCGGCCAACGAGAATGCTTACGCTATATGCAGTAATGCGCACTTGGCCGCAGTGGCCAGCCTATCGCCGCGGCCACTGGGATCCCAGGCGGCGTTCAGGCGTCCACAGAGTGACCGTACTTGCTCCGTGTTCATTTTAAACCACGTGATCGATAATTATCAATGAAAAACGGACGTGGCCGCGCGGCCCGTCGCCGAGTTTTTAGGCCGCAACAACCACTGGCCGCGCGACCTGGCCACTCAGTGCACGGGCGAGCGGCCTTCATGTAACTTACAGCGATTTGATTATATTCATTTCATGACAAAGAAAGTTGTGTATCCAAAATGAGTCGTGTATTCAAAAATAAGCCGTGTATCCAAATTAAGTCGTGTATCCAAAAATTAGTGTCAATTGGGTGAAGATTCTGTACTCCAGTCCAGGGTATTTCAATTTTTGCAGAAGGTACAGATACACGATACGATATAGAAATGGGGTTTGGTTAACATCTCTGTAATGTGTGTTGCAGTGGCAAACCGGGCCACTGCACTGTGACTGAGGTTGGCGCTAATGACCTAGCTGTCGACGTGCCATTAGACCTCAATTGCCGCCCCCCCCAAAAAAAAGTGGTCGTGTGCCATATTCTAAAATAAGTCGTGTATCCAAAAGCAAAGCGTGTAACCAAAAATGCGTAGTGTATCCAAATTGAAGCACAAATGTCCTGATAATTTTTCAAATTGTCAATGCAACTCTACGCCAAACATTTATGCCAATCGGCTTACAACAGAAAAGTTATTCGACAGTGACAAGACTAATATTTACATACAAACCTAGCTGTATAACTGGGTTTCGTTATACGATAGGAAGAAGACGATGGAAATGAACAAAACCCGTCGTCGCACTCGTTGTTAGAAAGAGCTAAAACGACGAACTTAAAACGAAACGGTCGGATTACTGCACGTTAAGCTCCAAGAGCTGCTTTCTAGACGAGTTTTAACAAAATGGTTTAACGATGCCATTAAAGTAATGATAAAATAAAAATCATAATGCCTCGTGCAAAGATGAAATTGTCTTTCAGCGATGCAAACTCCATTCGGCAAGTATTCAAATTGGTATACGCGTCGTTTAAAGACGCTTTACAAATCAAGATACTTTTAGGTAGCAATAAAAGTTGATATTTCCACTTAACGTATTGTGAACATTCATTCACGTCGTCTGCAAACAGTGCCTTCGCATAGCACTCCGCCAACCAAGATTGCGGCGGTACATTCGTAAAACTTAAGCCGTAACTAGACATAAGAAAATTTCGTGCGAAGCAATGCGTTACTACATGCCTACAATGTCAAAATTACTGCACTCAATTGGTAAGTGTCAGACGTGTGCGCCGCCGCGCCACGCCGCCGGCCGAAAATCAGACGCCACGTGCGCCGCCGCCGCCGATAATTTGCCAGCATTTTTTTAAACAATTGCAGTACAAAGGGTCGTTACAAACTTTGAAATGGAAACAAATGTTGTTTTAATAATTTAACAACAATCAAAATTCTCAAATCATTTTGATCTGTAGTGATTACAAACGGTAAACATTTCGGCAAATGAAAACGGGTTCATATTCGAGTTTATACATCCCTTTTTTAAAGGACCGCTGCCAACGCTGCCTGAAACTTTTTTAAATCGCCGCTGTCCTCCAAATATTAGAGCGACGATTCACGCTGCCACTGCGAAAAGATGTGATGTACGCTGCCGCCGAAGAATATATTACCGGCGCACACCTCTAGTGAGGTGGCGTTTATTGATCGATTTTGGCGTCGTTGGTAAACCATCCTGCGAAGCAGGACACCGACCACATAATTGTTGGAATTTTGGCCTTGTACGTACGTAGTACCTTTTTAGTTCGTAGTACGTAGTAAGTTTTCATTTAACTTCCAAAGTATTATTCGGTGCGATTAAATTGGCGAATGTTTTGTGTGTTGATATCACTCCTTTGAAGGGCCGAACCATTCGGAACTTAGTGGCCCTTTTACCAGTTTTGGTTTTTGATATATCACTTCCTTTTTTTAAAGTTGTGTATTGACTCAACTCCACTACCGTGCAGATGTGTAATACAATGCCACGTCAACAAGAAATTGGTTTTCCACAATTTGCTACTACCTTTTGCCTATAGGCCGAACCATTCTCAACTTGGTCACCTCTTTACAGGTTTTTGATTTGGTTTTAATTTTGTTGTAATTTGTTTTATTTAGTTAGATTTGGTGTGTCAATATCACTCCTTTGAAGGGCCGAACCACTCTCAACTTGGTGGTCTCTTACCAGTTTTTGGCTTTGTTTATTTTGCTTTGTTTTTACAGTTGGTTTATTTTTCGTGAATTGGACGTGAATACAATGTTTTGCAACGTTGTTTAGATTTATCGTGACACACTAGTGTGTGTCTAGGCACGTACGTCAATATACACGTTCTCATCGTCCGAACTTTGGCTGTCCAATGAGAGACGATGCCGACAATACTAACAATGGTTATAACAATATTTTCGTAATTACGCACTCTCCCACGCCATCCCTGTTACGCCCCCAAGCTCCAAACCATTAAAGGTACGCATTTTGTATTGTACTGCACCCATTCGTCCAATTTCATAGCTGGAAGCCTTCCCGTTATCTCGGTATCGATGAATGATCACCCTATGGGATTTAACATGGGGATGAGCGGACTGAGCGAATGTTATAGCTAGCTACAACACATTTTCAACGTTATTGTGGGTCAAATTTTGCATTTCTCTTTGGTTTTTTTTATTACTTTCTTTGAGCCTTAAATCAGCCGAAGCAACTTAATGCTTGTATGGCTGAACCGGCTCAAATTTTGAACATTACTTTTAGAGAACTTAAGAAGAAATATCTGGTCAAGGAAGGTGCCGATCCCGGGATTCGATCCGGGAAACCTCCGATCATCGTAGGGGCCGAAAGATTGTCCAGAATTGGCCAGAATAGTTCCCATAGCCGCTGAAGGAGCATGGTAGCCTCTCACGCTACCTTGGCCGGCAGTCTTGGCGGGGACTTTGCCAAGGGCCCCTTTCCAGGAGTTCGACCAGATCCACAAACCTCCAGCAACCAGGCTGAGCTCTCTCGCAACTCAGCCACGATGACCACCATTGAAAGCCGCATTGTAAGGTGGGTTATTGCTTTCGATTTCAACACTATTTAAGCTTTTGTGCCGCATTATTATTTTTCCCCCAAGTACCTGAAATGTGCCCAACTATGCTTCAGGATATAAGACACTGACGCTATGGCGTCGCGCTACAATGGTTACAACCTCGACAATTGAATTGATGTGATGTTTGTTGTGATGTTTGTTGCCTAACTTGGCGCGACACACTAGCGTGTGTCTAGATAATAACTGTGAAGAGTCTACGAGTGGGATTTTATGTGATTCTGCACTCGTAGTGAAAATAAACATAGCGTCATACAGTCAGTTACCTGCAAACATAATGTGGAACAGACTATAGATCGGTCAATAAAAACAGATACAAACCGACTTCCGTTGCTTTCTGGAACCATTCATTTGAAGCTAGCCCATTTGGCTTTCCGTCCTGAAAAATGAGTTCTCTGTTAAGCGTGCCGTAAGGAAAAGCACTTCGAAGGAAGTACATTACCGAAAAACGCTGTGCATGCCTAAATTGGCTAGACAGCTTTTAACACGCCAAGTACACCGATACCCCCTCCACTCGTGTCTGCTGTCGGCTGGATTTGCATAATCTGAGTCGACCATCAAGGCGGAGGGGGGGGGGTTACGAGCACGAGAGGGCCTTTCACCTACTCGTGGCGTTGATGAACCCCATCACTTAAGAGTCACAACCGACGTTTGGCATTTATGTTGGCACAGCACGAAAAGCTGCCGCTCCGAATAAACACGACAAAAGGAAATGGGAAATCCAATCGATGCCAGACCGGCTTTTGTTGATGGAGGCCTCTCGCTAATTCATCTGCACACAAATAACGATCATTTGCACAAACCGCGACGGACCAGAGGACGACACGCCGCGGACCGAGCGGGACTTAGATGATGGCGGCGAATCGGCGACGCTTACCGATGAAAATGTGATGGTGGGACAGGGGGAAAAGGGAGGTGAGGCATTGATTGGCCGACAAATGACCTTGCCAAATGATGTCAAGGTCACTTGCACTGAAAAGACCACAGAACTTGCACTGAAACAGCCAAACTCTGTAATTATGTAAATCAACGCTTTATCGAATACCTTGTGGGGAACCGACCTGCCCAGCAAATCTAATCTTAAATACAATGACCAAACCAATTCCTTGGTTCTGCATCGTATAGCCACAGGGCACACCCCAGATTTAGCAAATACAAAAATTATTTTTCACGAAAAGCAATACAGATCGAGGGTAAATTTAGAAAGTATTTGCATTTTAGCACAACGTCCGCCAGTCCACAAACACATTTTACCTGAAAATAAGCAACTTTCGGAATATATTCCAGTAATGCATAAATAAATTAGGTATTTCGAATTTTTCCCGTTAGGGGACTGGTGTGTATAAGCCAGCCATATTAAAATTTGTCACCTACACTCTGCTTTCGGTAGTGCCAGGTCAGGTTCCCTATTGTCGGTTTTAACCCGACTTAGGTCCTTTTTACTGTTATTTTCTGATGCTTGCTGTTGTTGTATTATTTATGTTTTGACGCTCGCTTTTTGCGTGAAGTGTGCTTGAAAACGGGTAGCATTCCGACCCAAAACGTCGCTTTTTGTGTATATTTTGTGCACCATTTCGGCTTGCTTTCACTTTATTAATCAAAGCTTTACTCGTCTCTGAATAGTCACCGCCAAACAAACCATAAATCTATACAGCATATTATCACCTAGGGAAGCTGTTTGGTGTCATTCTTGCTATGCGTGTGTTACGGAAACACGAAGATGCTTCTTGTCAGGATTCGGAAATTTTTCGTTTAAAAGGACCATTCTTTCCAGCGCCATTATCCTCGATCCTCCACATCAAGTACGGCCCCAAACGTTCTATTATTTACCGTTAGCCAATCCCTTGATAAAAAAAAAAACCGTTTTAAAATCTGGCGTCTATAGGAGATTTTCTGTTGAATATTGGGAACCAATTTAATAGCATCCTGCGATTATATGATCCCTTGCGCACTTACAATAGCCTTGACGTTTCATCTGTGTGTGTGCATGTACTAATTTTTAATCGTGTGCTGATAATTACCAGCAGCTGACACTGAAAGTGTAGTTGCGTGGTAGCGTCCATCGACTGAGTGGTTAGCACTGTATGGTTAACATCGTTCAACGTCGAATGGTTAAAAGTTTTGCAACTGTATTGATCCATGATGATGTAAATACGAAGAGTTCCTGCATACGAGTTCTCTAAACCATGCGCAATGGCTGTTTGCCGTGACGTCACCATGCGTTAGCCAATGACGAACGAGAACAACGGCTGTTTGGCCATCTGATTGGACTAGCCCAATCACGTGATATGCACGTTACAGCAAACAGCCATGGCGCGTGGTATAGTCAAATCTCGGTGGAATGGAATTTATTAGTAAAGGTTACCTTTACTGTAAGGTCTGACCTC
The DNA here is from genome assembly GCA_023313725.1 of Lithobius niger. Taxonomy (NCBI): domain Eukaryota; kingdom Metazoa; phylum Arthropoda; class Chilopoda; order Lithobiomorpha; family Lithobiidae; genus Lithobius; species Lithobius niger. Next base: position 6,984 of record JAHWFP010205711.1, on the reverse strand, counting down.
AACCTCTCATGTTAAAGCCAAAATTGTTATGCTGATTACCTCCACCGTCTGTGAATATTTTTTTTTATTAAATTTGGTATGTAAGGTTTGTTGGACATGGTCAACAAGTATACCAAAAATCATTAAAATTTGCCGAAGCAAATCGATCGGAGATCTGGACCTGAGCTGAAACCATGATTATTAGTTTTTGGCTTTTTCTTGGCACGACACGTTTTTTTCTATGCTCTCTACAGATCAAATTATTTGTTCTATAAAGTTGGTTCTTAGTTCATTTTACACATATTGCTTTGTAACGTAAGGGCTTTTCTAATTGGTCAAGTGGGTCAGGGATTAGGGAGCTCTAAACGACCAGACTGATTGTTTTTAACCGTTGTTATTACGCAATTACGCAATGCCAATCAGCTAATGCCAGCTACAAGACGAAGATTGAAGATTATGGGATTTCTTTCCAGCAATTTTAACCGTAATTGAAAAAGACACAAAACATGAAAACAGGCTGATCTAAGCTGCATGGCACGCCAAGGGGGTAGCACGAATTAGAAAACAAAAACGAACCGTTCGATGCTTAAGGTAAGGTTTAACTGATTCGAAGTCAAAACGGCAAAAGAACACAAATAAACTTTCCTGTAAGGTTTCAGATACTGTAGTGTTGCTGTACTGTTTAGTCCACGTAAAACCTTACTGTTGTATGCAACCACATACGTAAATACAATTAAAGCCAGAGCCAACATTTTAAGACTTTTCATGCCCAAACAAAGGACGACTAAATGTAAGGCTACATGCGACTACTTTCTCGGCTAAATTTGTCAGTGGTTTTCAGTCACGTTGTCTACTTTCGGTTCACCTCTCTATACTGATGATAAATAATCATTTTTCAAGATTTTCAAACACTTTACCAGGCATGGGATTTCATTATTACTTTCCAGGAAATTTCCAGGTTTTCAGGGACTAACCACTGCACACAAAACAGGGTTCAGACAATTTTTTAATTCTCAATTTCCCTGACATTTCCAGGTTTCCCAGGTGCATCCAATGGCAATTTCCAGGTCTTTACAAGACGTTTTGTTAGGGAAACAGGCAGTAGCTAATGTTGTTATTAAAATTTATACGAAAATAATCGAACATCCCAGAGAATAGCTGTTTAGAGACTAGTCCAGACGGGACTAAACGCATACTAGCCTAAGATTTGGTTTATTGAAGTTACATCGCAAATACTTGAACATATTTAAGCACAAATTAAAATATTTGCTGCTAGGCTAGCCTAAGATTTTCTTTCTGATCTGTTTATTCAATGGAACTTACAGATCAGACACAACAGCATTTTTTGAAATTTCTCTGTCTTTTCGCTGATTTTCGAAAAAAAATGTTGTTTTCCCTGAAATTTTCCTGAGATTTTGGCTCTATTCAGGTTCACTATGTTTTCCAGGTTTTGTCTGAACCCTTCAAAAACAAGTTGGTGTTGCTGGGGATCGAACTAGAAACTATTCATTTTCCGGTTAGGGCACTCCGTCAAGTGAGTTGTCACATAGCTATTTTCCTTGCCACTGTGAATGAATAAAAAAAAAATGTGAGTAAACCAGAATGAATAAAAGGTGAACACCACGCAATAAATTGACATGTAACCTCAGAGGATTGCCAAGGCCTGGCCTTTATTGATTGGCTTTGAAATGCCCGAAGTCCGATCCAAGCCAACGCGTCTACTGCGTGAAATTAACGGACGCCCGCAGTGAAATCAGCGTGCGCGCGCGTGTGTGTGTGTGTGTGTACTAGTGTGTGGCTTATCGAAGACTGCATCGATTTGGACGTGGTGCATGGCTCTGCTCATGTACTGCCTCTTCGTGCTCTTGGTCCTCCACCAAAACAAACACTAAATTCCAACCTTCCATCATAAAGCTGCTGCTGTTAAGATTTGTTACAACGGACCATTTCAAAAAGTAAAAGACAAAACTGACGACAGAGTGGAGGACACACTTCTTAAGAGTACTTAAAGAAGGGTTGCATGATTTAAATCCTAAATCTTAAATCCTAAATAAAATCACTACTTTAAATGAATTAAAATATAAAATATACGTATAGTTATTGGCGGAGCGGAGCGAGCGAAGCGTAACCTATAACGGGCACTGAATTCAAAATGTTGGTTGGTTGGTCCGTCCGTTGGTTGCACTTTTGTAGTCTGGATGGAGCCCAAACTATCGGGCAGATTGCTATGAAATTAGCCACATTGCTAGATAGCCCCAAAAGTATTGCTGATCTCGAATTTGACGTAAACTGATCAATTATAATCCACGAAATTACGATTTTTTTCTAATTTATCGATCTAACACTCGCCATTGTAAATTTGGAATCCTGAATAGTTAAGGAATTCCAACGAAGCACACACTGTTCTGCTGGTAATCAAGTGAACTTTTAAAAACCGTCAAAATAAATCATCGTTGCTTCCTTATAGCAAAAATAGCTTTCGACGTAACTCAACGAAATAATAACGTTTGATTATCGATTTTTAACCATTAGAGAAAGGCAAGCAAATGGAAAACACAAAAGGATTCGTTAACGACTTACATTAGTTTCATGTGAAAAACAATGCTTGGAGGAATTCACCCAACATGGCGATAAAACCGGTTGTTTACACTATCAACGGGAATCCCAAATGTGGAACCTCAAATCGAAGCAGCATTAGGAAACTGTTTATATAAAACGAACGTTTAAACAGACGACCTGTGTACACAGCAACACGGGACACTACGATGGCTTCGTACAATAATTTCAAGATTCCTGGTTGTCACGGAAACTGTACTCTCCAGCCCGTGTTGTTGCTTACGAACCTCAAAAGGAGGCTAAACGTTAGGCCTAAAAGCTCTGAAAGTTTTAAAATGATTTAATTGCTATCTTCACACTCAAGCTAACACCGTCTGACTTACAATTGTTAAAATTCCAATTTTTAAATACACTAGCATTTGCAGTTGTAGTACATGCCAGAGGTGTGCGCTTCAACATTGTAGAAGGAGGCGGCGTGAGGAGCCGTAGATGTTTTGAACCGTTTGATTGAGAAGCACTATCGTTACTGATGATTGTTTGGCTTGCAATTAAAGGCTTTACTGTGAATATTTTAAATCTAGAAAAGATACTCTGTAATAAATATAGACACTGTAAGCATTATTGATGGTGACACGTTCTTTGTTAGCTTAACCACGGTGGTTTACTACGGAGGCGATAGCGGAAAAAGGCTGCAAATAACGAAACAGAAACAAAATGTGGGAGAAAACGAAAGCATCTTAAAATTAATATGAAACGTAGCTTAGGTTTATCTAAAATTAAAAAAAAGCTAAAATGTGAAAAATACCAGCAAAGAGCTTGTTCACACCAAAAGGCACAAAGCTCAAACGTAGTCGAGTCAAATTTACACCAAGAATTTTAAGGAACATTAGCAAGTTTTGAAAAGTCGCTAAATTAGTGTAAATACAAATTTAAAATAAATTTTTTATCTGCACCGCCTATAATAGGCCCAAAGCCTGTTTCCTACTAAAATTAGGCGGAAAAATCTGATGATTTCTTTGCTGGGTAACAAGAAAATGGGTATATATTTATGTCACAAATGCAGTAACTCCCTCCCTCCCTTCAGTCCGAAATTGTCACACTGCCTGAATCCCCCCCCCCCCTTTACTTGCGTGATGCCATTTTTGACCGTCCCCTAAAGATGTCTCACTAATGCCCATTCCTCATCTTTATAAGTATTGGGCATATTGAGCCTTTATTTCTAAAATGCCTTACCTAGCAAAAAAAATGACTTCCGTATCTCACTCCTATTCTTCACCTTGCGTAACGAAGAGTCTCCTCACTTTATCTCAAGCCCATACCTCGCCTAGATAAGAATGACTTTCTTGAATTTTGAAGTGAAGTTTATTGTTCGCGTGGTAAATATAAATAACCCACCAAAGTAGGTTGTTGTGCATGTGAGGGGAAGGGGTTGAGGCTTAATGGCGTGTTGGCAGCTAGGTTATAAGCGCCAACCTCAGTCACGGTGCAGTTGTCCGGGCTGTCACTGCGTCACACGTTAGAGATGTTAAACAACCCCCAAATCTAGATCTTATCACACATCTGTAGTTAGTTCTTGCATGTTAAGGGTGGCACTATAATCGATAATTCGATAATATCGCGATAAAATTTCTCGTCGATTATAGCATCGCACTTTTTTTCCGACTTATCGAATTATCTTGCAAACCTCGATGCATAAATATTGTCCTATCTCGGAAACCGTAACAGCTAGAAGCAAGCGGTTAGCGGCGTTGCATACGGAATTACAAGGAGTTTCCAACCAAGTGTGCAATACTATAGAGCAGAGACACGATGTAGTATTATTGTATATAACACTATGCTGGAGCCTTAATGGGTTAGCTGCAAGGGGCACTGCAGAGAGAAACAGAAGGGCGTCATACTGAAACGGATGCTGTAAAGAGTGATTTCTTAGACCTAAGACGCGCGATTTTTTTTGTTAGAGAAAACAACGTTATTTTAAGCCTAAGAAATCCGCTCTTCCGTTGTTTTTCCCTTCATTTTTATGTAGTGCACCTTGTAGTTATGCCCTCCAAAACCCATACTGGTTCCAATATGGCGCAAATGTCACTATTGCTCTATTGCTAGACACTTTAGCTCATTGGAGAGTTAGTTTAATGCAAACAATGTTTAATCATAAAGCAGCAGCACAACTACTAAATTGTTTGTACATGGTGAGGAAACAATGGACAATGGCAGTTGCATTTTCATGTCTACTGGCCAAATGGCAAGTGCCACACAATTCACTTTGCGAAGGTTACACTGTGAGGCTTCAGCCGAGATTTTTTTAATTAACAAAAATTAAAATGGCTACTCCAGTCTCAAAATTTGTTTTGTCGAGATATTATCGATTACCGCGGTAATTTAAAATAAGTTGTATCGGGATAAAACTTGTTGTATCCTGTCTCCCCTATACTGCATGTCAAGCTTTACAGGTACTGACATTCAGAACTAGGGATGGGTCGGTAACCGAAACCGACACCGAAACCGATTCGGATTTTGTGTCGGTTTTTCGTACGGTGTTCGAAAATCAAAAAAATGATTTGTTGTTTTACATTTTTTTTTAATAATTATCATTTTCTACGTATAAAGGACAGCAAAGCTCCTAGCTATTAAAACGAAAATAGTAGAGGAAAATGGTGCCACAGCTATAC
>JAHWFP010205708.1:33201-54633 GCA_023313725.1 Lithobius niger | reverse complement strand
GCAGAAAACGTTTTCAATGGTAACGAATTTCAATTTCCAGGCAGCCTTTTTATCTTAGGTAACATGGGCTTGTTTCTGTAGTGGTTTCCGAGATGGTTATTCAAAAAATAATTAATAAAAAACATACGTCAGAACAACGTTCTTCACTGACTGCTGCAGAAAACGGTTTCAACGGTAATGAATTTCAATTTCCAGGTAGCCTTTTTACCTTAGGGTAACACGGTCTTGTTGCTGTAGTGGTTTCCAAGATGGTTAATAAAAAATAATTATAGAAAAAACATCTCAGAACGACGCTGTCCACTGCCTGCTGCAGAAAACGTTTTCAAAGAAATGAATTTCAATTTTCAGGAACCCTGAACCCTTTTTGCCTTAGGGCATCATAGACTTACTGCTACAGTGGATTCCGAAATGATTATTTTAAAAATAATGGGGAAAAATTGTCAGACAGACAAACACATGATTTTTATTTGCACTGCCAACAATCTGATTTTCCGAAATTCCGACACCGGAAATTTCCGATTATTACCATGCACCGTTTTCCGATGCGGAAAAATTTCACATGAAAATAAACAAATGAAAAATAGTTATAAAAACGAGAAATCTATTTTTCTCATGGATAACAATTTACATGACATGGTTTCCAATTTTAAGGAGGACAAGTTAAAACAAACGCGGTCTGTTCCACGCACAGTTAACTCGAACAAACACATGTTGCGAGCCTTGCATGTTTAAAAAAAAAATCCTCATCGGACTTACAATTAACCAGTTACAAACGTAGAACGAAGAAGTCGTAGCCACACAAATTAATCAATTATTTAGGTTACAAATTCAGCTTGTCAGGGGCTTTTCGTAACATTTTAGAACGATTATGAGCATTTGGAAGCAGTGCAGTATCATGAATGTGAGGAGGCGGTAATGTCAGTGCTTTACGTTTGCTATGTTTTGGCTTTGTTTTAGTGAGCTTTGATATTGGCATCAACGCTTGTTCAGTAGACTGCTCTACAAGTATCGGAGGCTCTGGCCCTTCTGGTTTTCTAACTTCCTGTTGCAGGGCGCTGGCGGGAGACCCGTGCGTCGCCACGCCACGCCGCCGCCGCCGATGATTTTCCCAAAATTCCGCACGCCGCCTACTACTATACTACTACTATTCCAAGGTCTTTGGCACGCCGTTGCCGATAAAAAAAAATTTCGACACGCCCCCGCTGCCCGCCGCCGTTAATTTTTCGGCGCGCCGCTGCTTGCAGCTTTGTATTTTAATTCAAAATTTCAGTTTTAACTTTTTAACGATTTCTTCCCGTTCTGAGAAGCCTAAAAACAACAAAAGGGAAGAAAGAAGAAAATCCTTGAACTGGAAGAACGACACTCAAAACAAACAAATGCGCTGAAGTACTTTCGTCATAGTGTGCTACTTAGTTTTTATATTCGTTGCAATAAGATTGGAGGTGTAAAAGTTTTACACTTTTAACAATCTCCTGCTACAGATCCGCCACGATTACCAGCCGTCGGTCGGTTTGTCTTCATAGCATTCCAGCCACGAGTATTCCTTCATGACAAGTTTTGCGTCAGGTGCTTGAATGTCACAGCCAGAGCCGAATGGGGCCCCCTCTCCCTCTGTGTCAACAGCTACTCACCTCCGCACCCCCCCCCCCCTATCCCACAACCCATTTTCCACCAAACCGAAAGGCACGCAAAACGGGTTTTATATTAGGTCCTCTTATTAGAGCTGCAGTCGTTTGCATGTTTTTTTACTGATGCCCGTTATTGGTGGAAGGTAGTCTTGGTTTCAGATGTCCACAAGTAACGCTTGGAAGTAGGCTGTTCTTTAAAGTAATGTAATACTGAATTTAGCAAACATACTTAATACTAAATAAGTTAAAGCTAATTATTTTTAGTCATGGAAAGAAATACTGAGAAGTCTAGTCAATTTGTAGGAGTTAGGCTGGTCGAAACTATTTTAATTTTACAAATTTTTGGCTAAAACATATTACAGTATCCTAACTATGGCAAGACAGAAACACTTTTCTAACAAGTCGGGACTGATGTTACATTTATTTTCAGGAAATGAAAATAGGTTTTTCGATGTGTTTTAGTATTTTTAAGTATTTTTTGGAGTTTCAAATATTTTCTCAGTGTTTTGTTTTTTATATTAAAAGAAATATAGAAACTTTACTTGTTTTTTCCTTCACTAAGCTATCATTTCGATGAAAAAACGAATGCTCCAGTATTACTAAAACTTAAGTATATTACACCATTTTTAGGGTTTATTTTCAAAATTTTCTAAACACTTCCCTCCCCCTTTCATGGGTTCATTCAAATATTTTGGGCCGATGGGCCTTTACTACTCCAGCCGGGCCCTGGTTACAGCCAAACGATCTTCTGTTGCCGTAAAAAAACTTATTGTATGCATTCACAACAATTATGCAGCATGTAAAAAAAAATATATAAAAGTAAGAAAATTCTTGGGAAATTGCTATATGCACACTTGAACAGTATCAGTAGTAGTTTACATATTTTATAATTCAATACTGCTGTCGTAATACAAAAAAATGTCTTTGTAGATCTTCATAGATTTGTTCTTAAATTATCGCAGCAATAATAATTTTTTTATCTGAAAAAAACCCTCCCTCCCCACCCCCTCTACTTCCCCTTCCTCCTTTATGACTTAAATGTTTATAAAATAGCATTTTATTGTGATACAATTTTCGACTAACTTAGGAGAGAAAAAATGTATGAAATGCTGCCATATGCCGCCGCACTTACTTCACAACGCCGCTGCTGGTAAATAATTTCCAGCCACCGCCTACGTTTTTTAGGAGGTACGCTGCCGCCGCCCTTAAACAAGCGCCGCACAGGTCTAGCTGGCGGTGATAGTCATGGGCGATTTAATGACGTTGCAAGATTCTCTACTGATCGTGTGTGGGGTGATTTCGCTGGAGAGGTGCTTCCACCTGGTGCTACGGATTGCAAATTCTCAGGTGATCCACCTCGGCTTTTGATTGGTGTTTTATCTGGCCTGGAAACAGGCAAGGATCTTCTGGATTGGCCCAGAGATTTTCGCCTCGGAAATGCGTCAGTGGAAATCAGCTTTCTATGACGTTTGCCATCCAAAGACATGCGATTCTTGCAATTTGAGTGAAGTAAGGAATTGTCTCGGGAAATATTCATGCTGGAATTAGCGGATTTTTTGTTAATTTTTCGTTAGGCGGTGTTTTTCCGACATCATTCTCTACGGTACGGGACCAAAGCTGTTCGCGATGTTTGCGTAGTTTAGTAACACCATCCTCATTTACAGCAACGTAAGTTTGATGTACGCATTTCTCAATCACAGTCCCAATACTCCGATTTGTTAAGTGATAATCTCAATACCATATTTTTCCCCCACTTGATAAGAATTCAACGCACGATTGTGTGCTTTGAAGCTGTTTTAGTTGGTTCTTTTTAACCTTAGTGGCAGGATCAGGAAGGATATAATAAATCCAGACGAGATTTTAATTCTCGGTTGAAATATAATTTTCTCGGTGTAGCTTGGGTGGTAGAGCTTAGAGTGATTCGTGATGATAATAAATAGGAATTTATGCTTTCTTGAATTGAGGGTCCGTCCCGCCGAACAGCCTTATAAATACGCTTAACCTCTTGACGACCAGGCTCCCTCAGCCTTACTCCTTGCAGCTACCAGCATGTCTTTTGCTTCCCTGCAGTGCACTAGATTCCTTCCCTGCTATCGTATTTTTAGCTTTTATGAGTTTGCGAATTAGTTTCAAATTAATGAAAAAATAGTTTTTGTTAATATATATTATCAAATTATTTGAGTTATAAGCAAACAATGGGCATCCTTACAACAATGTGCTTATATTATAATGTCCCAGGAATCCTTACAGTACTAATAATTATTATTGGACTACATAAAAATTGTGGTATAATAGTAGAAATTACGATTATAAATAAATAAAACTTGTTCAATAATAACTAATACATGCAGTATAAATAAATAATAAATTTTCTTTATTATACATCATTTACTGCAGCCTTTTATTTGTGTTTTGAAAACGATTTTATATTGACAGGTTAAAAAAGTCTAAAATAAAGCATTCAAACAAACCATTTTGGTGCCCATTCTGTAACTTTTCACCATAATATTTTGCTACTTAATTTGTTGGGGGGGGGGGGGTGTGATGGGGTGGAATGCACCTAAGTACGTGGATATAAAAAGTGGTCATTGCAGAGATGCTATATTATTTTAAAACCTGTGCAAAAGGGTTTTTTTGTATGCATCACAAACACGTTATCGGCGTAAATATTTGTTGACGTCGTCTTCACGCAAATATCAACGCCACAAACAAACACTTTCGACTTTCAGCACTATGTTTAATAAATCAACAACTTAAATATGTAACACTGTCTTTCCTTTCTTTACAAGCTGCACAGTAAGCTAAAAATGCGTCAAAACAACTCTAAACCGACTTGGTTTTCACCGACGGACGGCCCATATTCATTAGGCCTATTTAGCAGGAACGAGCCGGTAGGAGCAGCTCACGTAATCGGAAGGCCGGCACGATCCTCACGGCATGAATTTAGCCGGTCGGAAATTGATCGTAATGGAAAGTAAATACGAAGCATTTTTCTTACCTTGCACTGTGTAGACCTCTGCTGGACTTACGATGATGTTGAAATTGAGCACTGTATTTATCACTTTAGAGCACATTTCACACAATAACATACAAAAAATGTTGAGAAACCGGAACTACACGGTTCATCCAAATGCTATCGTATCCTGCAGTTTAGCGGCGCCATTGTTGAACCTAAACGTGCGTAATTTTATCCACCAACACCGCCGTCGTATGTATTGTCGAATTCGATTGGATAACTGTTTGTGACGTCAACACGGTTCAGGCCAATAATATGATGATGCTGGCCGAAATAAAACAAGCGATTGACACGCTACCAGACAAAAGAACACTCATTGTTGTAGAATGGGGCAGCATGGTAGTGCCACATTGACAATGTATGACGTACATGCGCACGCGCAAGTTGTCAAGACGTTAAAATTTCAGACATAGACCTCTGCTAAACCATTTACCCATGGAGCAAAGGCCGGGCCGGTTATCTTGCGCGACGGTTTCGTTTTCACAAGTTTACCGCCAACGTCCAAGATAAATTGTTGAATAAGTGCTTAGCCTACTAATTATGTTTCCACTGTTTAAATTTAGTACTAGCTGTTTGTAATTTCGTTTCTCGATACAATGAATGAGTATTAAAAACCTTAAGTGTTCTGCATTACGTCATCACGTGCGTTGAGCTTGCCGAGTCAGCTCCAATAGAATGGTTTCGTCACACATTTGGTTATCTCCAGTTTGTAGAGCGTCGACAACGAGAAAATATTCAGAAAGTTAATGAGCTACAATTGTGTGCAACAACTTTTCATGAACTGCCAATAAAATAAAAAATGTATCACTGCCGTTGGGTACGTGATAGTGGACACTGCCGCTGCCTTTGTTCCTTAAATCATCGTGGGTCAAAATTTGTTATGTTGATCTTGGGTCTTACTGTTATACTGTCTATACTGTTAAAATAGTAGAGGTGCAGTCTTGCTGAACAGAATGCTTATATATTTCACATCTCGGTGGAGATTATTACGATACTGCTGGTAGGTTGTGTAGGCTTTTTTTTTCAGAACAAGTTACAAATTTTTAAAATGTTCAGAAAAAAAGTGTAGGCCTACTAAAAAATTCTTGGGTCAAATACGACCATGCCAGACTTGTCTGGTGGTGGTTCCCTGCACCCCCCCTCCCCCCCCCAAAAAAAAAAAAAACTACAGCCATCGCTGTATAGCTTGAAGTGCTACTTTTTTACAACTGCTGCCGTGGGATCAAATTATTAAAGAGATTTTTGTTAAATTGGATTTGGTAGCCTAGATTTAAAACGAGTAAGCTTTTATCACATTTACTGTTATTAAGTCCTGATATTATGCCGAGGGGTTCCTTATTTTTACCTACTTTTTAGTGAAAAATTCCTTATATTTCCTTATTTACGACTTACAAAATTCCTTATTTCCTACTTTTTCCCTCGTAAAACCCGCTACGATCTCTGCAGTTTTGACAGGATTTAACTTTGTTTGCTATATCAGAATCAGTCTTAGGCCACCACACCTTTGACCTAGCCAAGAAGTTTAACAATACCCAGGTGTGAGCTATGTAAATCTTTCAAAATTGGCTTGTGTACGGCTGATAAAAATTTCACCGTGGTGCACGAAGTACGGCTGCATGTCGGGGTTGTCACACACATCTGGCTAGCCATGGTTCACATAACGGTAAACTTTAGATAAAAGCTTATCGCGTGTACTTTCTAGAACAAGAGTTTTGTTAAGCACTGGTAAATTAGAAATTGTTTCCAAAAAAAAAATTGTTTCCAAAAAAAAAAAATGGCGGCTAACACGGATGATACTCTGAGTGATGCTAACCTTAATTTATCGTCTGCCAGTGATGTGAGTGCTTTATCGTTTACTGACCCAACTGAAGAAGTGCATGAACTTATGAAAACACGATCTGATACATCCATCCCCTCGCAAGTACCCATAATTAATGAAGTATTATGTTTTATTACAAACCGCATAGACACTGTTACTGCTGAACCGCTTGCTCGGATTTGTTCATCCTTTTACACACCCATGGAAATCGTGAATGCTAAGAAGCTTGTGTACGCCAGTTGTCAACATAAAGACAGACTTGTTCAAAGGCAAGGTGCCAACAAATCTTACATAATCTTATGGATATTCTTAAAGTATTGCATAGTGTTGATGTAAACAATCTCCCGTTATTCGTTTCTTTAAGCCTGCGTATTCCACCCATGCAAGTTGACTGCATTGATTTTGGTGGCCTGGCACACATTGTGCAAAGAGCAACGATTGAAATTGAACGTTTACGAAATGCTGTTACTGAATGTGCTAAATCACAAAAATTGGTAGCCACAGAAATGGAAATGTTGAAGGGAAACACCACGATCGCCTCGAGGCTTGCCGCTGGCAGTCAAGAAACGGAAGCGACTGCTGAACAGGAAACGAATGAAAGTACTGTAGATAAGACAGATGATGAGTGTGATATGGGCAGCCAACTGTGCCCAACATCCCAACCTGCAAACGAATCCGATCCTGAAGCTACAGAATCTGCTTTGACTCGTGGTGCTAGAGAAAAGGAAAAACGGCCCTCTTTCCTTTCAATTGATTCTTCTCTTTCTCAGCCATCTGACATTAGAAAACCTGCTGAGAACAGACATAATAGTATAGTAGACAACCGAAACCGAAACTTGTAACTTTGCTCTGGCCAGAATGATAGTGTGAGCGCTACTCAAAATGGTCTTAATACTGATGGAAGTCGAAACCGAAACCTATCGCAGTACAATGGACTTATCCCTGGCCACAACAGTACTTTAAGTGCCGCTGGTGCTTTAATTCGAAACCCTAATGATGGGAAAGACAGATAAACTGAAAACACTAATAGCTATTCTGAAAAAGTGGCTTACGGCAAGACTACTGTGGGTTTATGCCCTAACCCTTCTCCTCAGCAGATTCCCACTATCACATTGACGAATCGTTGTCAAAATGAATTCCAACAACCAATTGCACCAGTTCATAACAGTGCTCCTTCTGTCAGTGACAAAGTTAAATACAAGTCCACCAGGAAAGGTAGAAACAATGGGACAGTTGTTGGAACTGGTTCCGAGAGTATGAGATTGAGAAGCATCAGCTCAGTAAATGGCATTACATTATTTGTGGCACGTCTAGACCCGGATACCAAAGAGGTAGAAGTGAAGAAACACCTTGCATTCTTGGACGTTAGGGCCACGGTCGTACAATGCAGAACACTGTCAGAATCCCCGTCTTATTCTTCCTTCAGAGTCACTATTGACGAGGGTGATGTACCGAGAGTCCTCAACAATGAAGCCTGGCCATCTGGAACTATAGTGCAGCCTTATCAATTTTGAAACCGTGTTCCTCAATCCAATCCTCACCATTATGAAGACATCTCAAAATAGCTTCATTTAACTGTAAATCGCTGCTGAGAGCCTATGAAGGGACATAGGCTACAGGAACATTGTTACAGGAACATTGGCTGACACCAGAAAAACTTGATGCATTGAGGTTTGTGCATGACGATTTTTGTGGGTATGGGGTTTCTGCTGTTGACACGGCTTCGGCAGTTATTACGGGCCGCCCGTGTGATGGTGTGGCTGCCCTGTGGCGTAGGAGCATCGATGAATTTGTGTCTACCGTTAACTTTGGTGACAGCAGGATGGTTGGCCTACGTGTGAATACGGAGGCTGGTGTTTTGTCAATTGTATGTATTTATCTACCTTCTAATACGCCTGCCAAGGAGGAGATTTTCTTGGACTACCTCGGTCGACTCAATGATATCATTGCTAGCGAAATCTTTGATGACATCTTGTTTATTGGTGACTGGAACGCTCATACTACCTCGAACAGATTCAAAGAGCTCCATGATTTTGCTACAGAGGCTGGCTTCCACATTAGTGACACTTATCTGCTTGGATCTGAAAGCTACACCTACACCAGTGACATGGATATGTCCGTTACCTCATGGCCTGACCACTGTCTAAGCAGCGCAAATGCTCATAACGGTATCGCTAACATTACCATTGACTATGGAAATCCATGGTCCGACCATCTTCCAATCTACCTTTCTGTTGATACCAAGATTGCCTTACCTGTCTCTAACCCTGACAAGAACTCTGTCTCACACAGGAAAGTTAATTGGAGTAATGTTAGTGAAGATGATAGAAACACCTACAGAAGAAACACTGCCACAGCCGTCGTTGATATTTTAGCACCTGATGCCCTAACCTGTACTGATCTTAACTGTGTTAGTGAAGATCACCGTTGCCAAATCAACAGACTGTATGTGGAAGCTATCCATGCCCTCCACACTGCTGCTTCTTTCCTTTGTCCACAGCCGGAGAAGAGAGATCATAGTTGCAGTCGGATCCCCCCATGCTGAAGACTCAACTAGCTTACATAGGTTAGCCTGCAACCCACGACATGGGAATTTCCGTCGTAGAAGAAACAAGGTTGTCGGATGGAACTTGCATGTAAAAGCCTCACACGACCTCACCAGACAGGCCTTTCTCAAATGGAGAACGAATGGTAGCCCTAGGCAAGGCGATTTTGGATGGAAATGTGCCAGACTCGTAAAACCTTCAGATGTAATCTTAGACAATACAAACGAAATGAGGTACGGATGCGGGCAGATGTCCTTGCCAACAAGCTTTCTGCAGATGGCCCCAATGGTTTTTGGCAGGAGGTAAGGAAAAGGTCCTTAAATCATGCACGAAGATCTGATAATATTGAGGGTGTGAAAGGTGACGAGAATATCGCTAGACTTTGGGCGGACACATATGATAATATCTTCAATGATATGCAGCCAGTGTCAGAACATTTCACTGAAGTTGATGATTTTCTGGCCACTGGAAATGATATTACCCCAACCTTTACCCCAACATTGATGCAAGATGCATGTGAACATTTCTTAAGTGGAAAGACACCAGGCAGCGATGGGATCCAGAATGAGCACGTGAAATTTGCTTCCCCTAAGCTGAAGGATCTGCTTGCTCATATGTTTAATGCAATGGCTTACCACTGCTGAATACCACAGGCCATGTCTGATATTGTTATTTCACTGTTGTGAAGCTGAAAACTGGAGATCTTACTTCTGCCAATAATTATCGTCCCATTGTCCTGGCCACTACCTTCTCCAAAATTTTTGAACGAGTAATTGCATCTTCTTTAAGCGGCTTTTTGCGTACAAATGATAGCCAGTTTGCATTCAAACCTAAGCATGGTACGGATCAACCGATCTTTATTCTTAAAGAGGCTGTGAGGCTTGCTAGACTCGGAAAAAACCCTTTGTATGCTACGTTCCTTGACCTGTCCAAAGCCTACGATCGAGTTAACCACAGTACACTGTGCCATATTCTGATCAAATGTCGGTTACCCAGGTGGTGTGTGGGTACTCTGTGGCAGTGGCTACGATCACAGGAAATGCTTGTGAGATAGGGCTCGTCTTTGTTACGGCGGTTCGGAGTTTCGAATGGTGTTCGTCAGGGAGGAGTATTATCTCCATTACTGTTTAACATCTATATTGATGAACTACTCACAAAACTCCAGGACGTCGATGCTGGAATTATCTTTGGAGGACTTAAGATCAACCACTTGTATTACGCAGATGACCTGGCTCTTCTGTGCCCCTCTGCTAAAGGCTTGCAACTTTTGCTAGACTGATGTGTCAACGTAGGAATGTCCCTTGATCTCAAATTTAACCCTACTAAATCTATCAGCTTTTTCTTCCCTGCACGTAGTGGCATTCTTAGAAATCTGGAGCCCCCTACTCAGGGCCGTAGGAAGCAAATTAAAAGGGGTACGGCCTAACCAAATCAGCTAGGGGGTCTGGGGGACACTAAAGTTCCCACAGCGGGGTCCCGGGCAGAACCACGGAAGTTGAGGGAATTTCTGGTGTTGTAGTGCCTTATCTGGCTCTGGAGGCCACGTTTTGAACAAACGTTTAAGGTTTTTTTTTTTAGTTAAAATGTGGACCACAGCAGGGACGGATCTAGGAATTTATTGTGGAGGGAACTTTTTTTTTGCTTTTTGTCGTTCGCACCACCGACTGGGGCGCATTTTCCTGACCGACAGTGACTTTTTAGTTAGTGCTCTTCCCCCCACCCCCCCCCCACCCCCAATTTCGGCCATGAAGCTACTTTGTGCTTAGTGTAAGATTTTGATGGGCATATTGTTGTGTTTATTTAAGCCATTAGTGTGTCCAAATTACGTTAGGTCGGTGGGAAGTCCTGTGTTGAGTCCTAGTCGGGGTAGTTGGATTTTATTTCTTTCTCTAGCAAAACTAATCTTTAAGGCAGCCTGTTTGCTTCTTTTACCTTTTCTCTTACGATTTAATTTTGATTTATGTCAGGTTATTTTAGAACCTTACCCTTATGTATGTAGCATGTAATAATTCGTCTCCACCTCCCCCCCTCCCTTTTGTATGTAGCCGGCATTTTCTATTCCGTTATTAGTGACTTAAAACCTATTTTTCAGAAAGTTATACAATCCGTTGGCTGCTGTGTTGGGTTTTCTTCGAAGTTTGGTTTTGACCACGTGCTGAAGCTTACTTTAGCGTTTCTTTTACTTCTTTTCCCTCAAAACCCCCTTCCCTTGGTCAAGCTCATTGTCCTTAGTAGGGTGCGAGGAAAATAGAAGATGCACTACGTGATGTTATATTAGTTCCTTGGTTTTTATGCTAGCGGGACAGAGGCTGCTCATCAAAGCTCGGCAGGAAAGCCACGCTCGTTTTACGGGGCGTCTTCAAAAGTTTGACAGCAGCAGACGCGTTGTGTGTGTTTGGATAGATGGTATTTTAAAACTTTTGTGCCGAAAAGTGGTACGGCAAATGCCAGCCGTACCGCTTCCTACGGCCATGCCCCTACTGTTGCTTTAAATGGTACTCCTTTATTATATGTTCAGCAGGTGAAATACCTAGGCACGGTAATCTCGCCAGACCTAAGAGATGACAGTGATATTCTAAATCAGCGTAGAAATACCTGTATTAGGGCAAACACGATCCGTAGGTGGTTTTGTGGCTGCAGCCAGAGAGTTGTGGCCACTGCGTATACTGCTTATATGTCACAAATCTATGGCATGCATCTGTGGACAAACGGTTCTACCCAGTGCTTGAACAGCCTCAGAGTGTGCTACAACAACGGCCTACGATTCATGTTTGGCTTGCCCACTTGGAGCAGTGCCAGTATGTTGTTTGCTACGATGGGTGTCCCTAGTTTTGAGGAAGTCCGCAGATAGAGGGCTTAAGCGTTCCTGAGCAGACTGTACTCCTCGGCAAATTCTATCGTGAGGGCAGTTGTGGACTCCAGTCTCCTTACTGTCAGGGAAACCCTGTCCTCTATGTGGGGATTACTTCAGTAGAGGCCATGAAAGTGGTTCCAGTGTTGTTATTGTCTGTCGTTGTTGTACTTTAGTGTTTTATTATATATTTTTGTTTTACTTTGTAATGTCAATAATATGGACCCATGCTTGTCTGAAATAAAGTTAAAGTTATATTGTGATTCCGCTTCCTCAAACTCCTCAGTATTTGGGAGGGGAAGCTGGGACAGTGTGTCTGCAGTTACATTTTGCTTTCCAGAGATGTGCTGGAATTCGTAGTCGTACTCATCTAACATTACTGCCCATCTTTGAACTGTAGCAGCTGCCATTTGTGGTATACCCTTTTTAGGGCCAAAGATCCAGATTAGAGCCTTCTGATCAGACTGCAATATGAATCTTTCTCCATAAACGTATTCATGGAATCGCTTCACTCCCCACGCCACGCTGAGCGCCTCTCTATCAAAATGACTATAGCCTTGTTCGGCCTGTGTTAGTTTGCAGGAAGCAAAAGCTATGGGGCAAGATTCGCTATTTTGCGTGACATGCATAATGCAAGCGCCGACAAAGGTGAGCCATCACAAACGAGCTTTAGCAGAACCTTTGATTTAATAAACAGTTCTTTAACTTTATTAACAGCTTGGTCGCATTCCCCCCAGACCCCTTTAACCTTGGGGCTCAATAGCCAGGTAACTAGAGACAGAATATGAGCAAGGTTAGGTAAGTATTTTGAGTAGTGATTAACGAAACCCAAAAAGCTCTGTAGCTCAGGAATACAAGTTGTGCTTGGAGCGTTTGTGACTGCTTCAATAACCTCAGGGGGTGTATGCAAACCTTCTGCATTAATCGTATGGCCTAAATATTTTAATTCAGGCCGCGACAGTTTGCACTTTTCGATCTTAAGCCTAGCTCCTGCATCTTGTAAAACAGTTAACAGTTGGTTTAACGCGTCATCAAGTTTCCGCCCCCCCCCCCCCCTTCCCACTCACGAGGATGTCATCATAGAATGGAAGACATTTGGGAATTTTACTCGTGATTTGCGTCTGTAGTGACTCATCCTGCCTCAGCTCCTGCCAACGTCAATATTGGACGACCTGATGCTGGGACTGATGACCCAGCATCTTGATTCCCTTGAGCTGAGCCTGGATGACGATCTTAAGTGTGCCCTGCCTCTATTATTAAAACTCACTCACTGTATTGTTGTGTATTCTGTAATCAAATCAATTGTTAAGCATGTGCATTGCCTTGCCAACGTATTGTTAATTTAAGTAATATAATAATAATTTCATTCCAAGCCCCCATTCCACCCAAATCTTCCGTAAGTAATCTTTGGCTTATTAATTAGAAATTTGCTGCCTTTCCTCCCCAATTTCCCCAGTCCTCCACACTTAAGCCATCATGTCCCTGTTATTCATTGTATTTAGCCATCACATTAACATTTATTAAGAACTTGTTTGGTTAAGTCGTGTCAGGCGAAGCTATGTGTAAAATCTGGCATTGAAACATCAAATATTGAACCCAACCAAATGTCTTCTTAATTATTGAATTTCGTACATTGAACCATCCCCACACTTTAGTATTATCACGTTAGGGTCGCCCACTCCTCCAAACCTCCTACATTTTTGGTGCATTTCGGCCAAAACGTTAAAAATTTGAATTTCGAACCCCCAATTTCTTATGCAATGTTGAGGATTTTATAATCATGAAAGTGAATTTGTCAGGGTTGTTAGGAGAAGCCAAATCCCTCCACTCCCCTGTCCTGTACCCGTTTAGGGCAGTTTACAAGTTTTAAGAGAAATAATGGACGAAGACACACCACGTTACCCGCTTCGTGCAACAAAAGCGAGGCTGGAAGCACCCAGATTCATCACGATTTCGACGCCAGCAACTGTTTTGGACGATGTAAAAAGTAGTGAGCAAGCCACAGCAGAAAAATCGCCACCTACCGTTTCTCTGGACGATTGTTTTGACCGTTCTGTTGCTTTAGAAGCTCTGGATCAGCATGAAGATGTGAATCCATTTCCTATTGCAAGCCCATTTTACGTGGATTACGGTAGCAGGTTCCTTCAGTATCAGCCAGAGTGTTCACTTACAACAAACGTTCATGTTCATTCATCACCAGTTAGCCCTGGGCCTTCAGGACGTTTGGCAAAAGAGGAAAGTTTGACTCTACCAAGGAGGGAAATTGATGCTCATTCCGTCTATGGTTCACCATCACATGTTTCAAGCAGCAAAAGCGTTAAAAAATGACAGATGACAAGGAAAGTTTGTAAGAAAATTCCATCAAATCCAGTTCATTCTACTCCAGTTTTCAACCAGTCCTGGTCCAGCAGTAGTAAGCCATTGGAGAGGATAACTGCAGCTCAGTTATATGAAGAAGGCAGACAGGCTAATATTAAAAGAAATGACGATTTTTGACGTAAGCTTTTACAAAAGAAGATTCGAGAGAAAGTATTTAGCAGTGTACCTGAGCCATTTTCTGCACCTGTTCAGCGTTTACTCCCTCGAAGAAGCAACTTTCAAACGAACCAATTCTTGGCCAACCTGAATCTGAAGGAAGTTATTTCCCAAGCACAACTTCTTTAACTGCTAGAAGTTTTGAGTCTGACCAGTTTTCCATCAATTCTAGAGAAGAAGAAATGAATTTAGACGATTTTACTTCAAATTTGTCGTCAAACCAGCTGAAGTTTTTATCAAATTCGTTACCATCAATCTTAGCCAGGAGTTTGGCTGAACATCGCCACTCAGACCCCTTGAAGAATTCTAGAAGAGAACCAGTAACTCCTCCTATGCGTCTGTCAGCCCCTGCAGAAGTTTTGGCAGCAACTCGTGGCTTTGTCACTGACCCTGCTCCATCGTGTGGCAGAGTTGTGCCCATTCAGAAGCCACGACTGCACAGAACGTCGATTATTACTAGTTCCTCAACTGAAAAAGAGCAGGAAATTAGATGCAAAGATTGGGTTAAAAACGTAAGTTCAGAAAACATCAATTTAGCATCACTTAAGACTGTAAGCTTACCTGATCCTTCAGAAGTGCATGTTTTGGGTGATGGTCTTCCATTTAGTGATTCTCAGTTACAAATGATTGAAAATAGTAGACCAAAAGGTAAATCTTTAACTGTTAAGGTTCCTTTAGCAAAGAATACTATCCCTAAATAACTTGTTGAATCAGTTGAGTTACAGTCTAATGTGTTGCCAGGCCAGTGAAAAGTTAACCTAGATTTAGAGGTGCGTAACGGCTCTAAATTAAAAATAAATCCTAAACTTTTAAGTACTCATTCGAGTTCTTGCAGTAGCAAAGCTAGTTCAGGAGTTTCTTGCTCTAAATCTTGTAAGGATAGATATGAGGCTTTGGAAAATAAATTGGATCAGGTTGAGAAAATGTCAAAGGCTGTAATGGAGTCGCACATTGGTAAAAAAAAATGAGAGTTTGGTTAAACTTTTAAAAGTTGACCGAATTTTACCACCTTACACTCAGTTTCAAACTTATCCTTTGCATGTTCAAGACCAGCCTTTTTCAGATTTCAATCCACCAAATTTTCCAGCCTGCACTGATCAGAATTTGGGTAATGTTCCTTTTTCTACAGCTCCACCTGTGAACAGAGGGACAGACATTAAAGTTAAGGCTTTAGATTTACCTAAATTTAGTGGGCTAGCATCTTCCACTCCAGCATATGTGTTCCTGACTGATCTGTCTAAGATTAAGCATGTGAAAGGTTATTCTGATGAGGAATTTTTAACTTGTTGTATTCCTTTAGCATTAACAGAGGAAGCTTATAGATGGTTTTACCAGCACCCACCCTTTTCACCTTATAGGGAATTTTGTGCAGCTTTTAAAAACACCTTTTACCCTCCCTCTAAAAATAGGCATTTAGTTGCAACATTACGTCAGACAGTTCAGGGGTCAAATGAAAACTTCCAGACTTTTTTTCGAAGATGTGAGGCAATTACTTCACAACTTGACGATAGTTACTCTGTTGAGGAACTTATCGAAATCATCAAAGAAAATCTGTCTGAAAGGTTTCAGCCTTATGCTTGCCAGAGGGATTTTTCAAACTTGGTCGAATTTTACAACTACGCGACAAGAATGGAAACATACCTAGCTTCAAAAACTGGCCATAATTTATCCGTTGACGCACCAATACCTACTTTGTCTAATCCGAACGTGTCTGTAAACAATCAACGCCGTTCTGCCAATTCTGTACAGGTCCCTGTAGTGTCTTCACCTGCAGCAGCGGCACCTGCAACAGAGAGAAAATTTTGTCAGTTGCATAACACTGCTAATCATGACATACGTTCCTGTTCACAAACTAAACAGCTAGTTGAGGCTGTTAGGGCAGGCAATTTTTCTATTCCCAAGTTAGTTGCAGATTTAGCTCGTTCTCAACCAGCAACTGTTGCCACTGCTCAAACTAAACAAAACGATCAGCAGCTTAATACTCAGCCTAAATCATTATTTTCTGGTTTAGACAAAGCTAGAAGACAGGCAGTAGTTTGCAACGAATGCTTTAAATCTGGGCATTTAGCTAAAAATTCGCCCAGCTTGGGCTTCAAACACTGTCAACACTAATGTGAGCCAGCTCTCACAGACACTCAGGGGTTAAATCCAAATGCTCCCCCTTACCCAAAATAATCAGGCGACAACTTCAATCTGGCTTTGCAGTGCCATCGCCGCAAGATCATTCTTCCTCTTCGTGCTCAATTTGGCATGGGGAACAGCGGAGCCAATTTCTGTCGTGCAATGACCCCTTGAGTCAGCCAATCTAAAGCTATTTCTTCCTAGGAATTTACAAAGGCAAGTGTTGGATCTTAACTATAGTACGGTTACGGGAGGACATTTCGGTGCCAGAAAAACTTTGGCACGAGTTCAGAAATTGTTTTACTTTCCAAGAATGAGTAGATTGGTCCATAGGTTCGTTCGGGTATGCCATCTGTGCCAACAATATAAAGGCCATGGCTTACGAACCAATGGTAGACTACAAACCATTCCTTTGAACCATCCTTTCCACACAATCCATTTAGATTGGAAGCTGTCTCTGCCAATGACCAAGAGTCCGCGTAAGAACCGCAATGTACTGGTAATAACAGATTTGTTCACCGGATATCTCCTTTGTTACCCATGTAAAACGTTTGATACGAAAACGCTTGTCACGCTGTTAATTAATCAAGTTTTCCCTATATTTGGGGTACCTCATCGCGTGATGAGTGATAATGGAGCCGCCCTGGTGAGCTCAATTACTAAGGAATTTTACAGGCGTTTTGGTATTAAACAATCAGTTACTACCCTTTACCATCCAGCGTCTAACAGCCCAGCAGAGCTACAGTGTAAGAAAATTGGTAGGATGATCGCTCAATTTTGTGGCGATAACCCGCATGACTGGGATGAGAAACTTCCTTTATTTATGCTTTCTATAAACAGCTCGGTTGATTCGAGAACTGGCTACACCCCTGCTTTCTTAAATTTCGGCCGAGAGGTAAATATAGGAACAGACCCTCCCATTCAAGACAATTTAGTTCAACCACTACCTCTTTGGGCTGCTACACTAACTAGTAATTTGCGTAAAACTTTGGAGAGATTACGGCGGATTAGACATTCTGAGCGAGCTGACGAATATGCTAAGCTAAATGCTCGTATTCCTAAACCTCTGGAATTCGAAGTTGGTGATAAAATTTGGGTAAAAAGTCATTATTTGTCACACAAGCATAGTTATTTCGCGGCTAAACTACAAAGAAAATTTGTACGACCATATGAAATTGCGGAGAAAATTTCTCCTCAAGTTTATAGAGGTCGCGAAGTTTCGACTGGTCTCTTGCAAAATGGTTACCAACATATTTCAAACTTGAGACCTGTTGTTGACGAAATACCTGGTGAATTCACTTAACTTTGTAATTCCAGACTCTTTCAGTTTAAAAGTTGCCAATTTGTCTGATATTTCTGCTTTTTATTGCCAGTCTAACTGCCAAAGGGAAACATTTCAAGATCTAGATTGGTGACTCATTTGAATAATTTGGAAAAACTGTGTTAAAGTTATTTTATTTTATTTCGTTCAGCTCATTTGCATGTTTTATGTTCATTAGCTTTCAAAATTTGATTTTCATCTATTACAAGTGGCCTGGTCAAACACCAGTATAAATTTGTGCCACTTCTTTAGAGCCCACAATTCCGTTTTGTAAATTTTTGATCCCACCAGAAGCTACAGCTAAGTGAACCTAATTAGCTTGATGAAAATGGTATTAATGCTAACCGTTGAAAATGCTGGCAATTTACGGTTAATTCATAGTGAGGAGACTTGATAGTAGGGCAGTATCATTTCTCAATTTTACTGCTATGAACGAATGCTGTAAATTGTGAAAAACCCGTTGTATTTTTAATTTGACACAGAACCTTTCAAGTCTAAAGTGTTAACTCGCGTTGATCAGATCTGTGTCTCTTATTAACTTGGAAAACTTAATTCTGGAGTTTTTTTTGCTGGGAAGCAATGCCTTTTTTTTTACCTTGGTCTTAAGTGTTAACTCGCGCAAGGTTCCTTTTGTTTTCACCTTGGTCTTAAGTGTTAACTCGCACAAGGTAATTTTTCTTCTTTTAGGTGCCTTGGTCTTAAGTGTTAAATCGCGCAAGGTAACCAATTTAAACTCCATTCTTCGTTTTGCTACTAATGTCACTTTGGACGATTAGTTTAAAGCTGTATTCTTTTTGGACCCCCTTTCCATAACTGACAGAATCACCCTTTTGATTGCAAGGCATAGCCTCCGTAACAGCAAGATCGTGAGGTACCCTATTAACCCTCATTTTGATTAAACCCAATCACTAAAATGAATAACTCAAGTTTTTGAAATTGGACGAAGGTAGGTCCCCTATGATTTCTTTTTCTACTGGGAAGAGTAGTAATGGTCCCTGTTCGGGTTAAAATCACCCATCACCTATTTGGCAGCAGGAGGAGTGTGTCAACTGTTGATACCAAACACATCAGTTTGTAAAGGAGGAACCGTATTTAAGGTTCTACCGACATCGGTCTGTGCCAGTGATAAGCGGCTGTATAGCTAATGAAGTCATTGAAGTCATTGAAGTCATTGAAGTCATTTTTAAATCTTATTTTAATCTCAATAAATTCTGATGCAAAAACTATGGAAATCTGCTTAATAACTAAGATTGTACAATTTGGATGTAGGATATCACTTCTTTAAATGGGTAACCAGAATGAACAAAACTGAACGCAATTTTGTTTTTGTAACATGTTGACTGTAAGGAAGAAGTAAACTCTTTGCCTCAAGTGTCTATAAAATAGAATTTTGTAGGCTATATTTTAAAATGTTAACTGCTAAAACTATTTATAGGCAGAAAATTCTTACCAATCTTAAGAGAGTTTCATGTTATCTAGTCTTGGAAACCAATGATTTGTTTCATGATGAAAAGTTGATTTACTGCTTAGTTACGCCATTGACAACAGCAGACGTTAATTTTGGACAACGCTTCAAACTTTACAAAGATTGTTGTACCTCAAATTTTTGGTATGCCCATATCATCTAACATTTGCAACGTTTGTAACCCAGAATACGATTTTTTTTTAAAGATATGTTAGTTATTTACCTAGGCTAGACAAGTGTTTCCATGCATAATTTAACTATCCTAGTTATGCACAAATTGTAGTAATCCTTTCCTAGGCCTATTGGCAAGTTAAAGAGTTCAAGTGTTGTTGTGTTGGGACAATTTTTGTGCAATGTCCATGTCACTGTTTTATAATTTTGAGTTGATTATTCAACATGAAATTTCTAAAATTTCGCCGAAAATTTCTAGATAGCTGAGAACCTTTCCTGGTCCTCTAAACCCTAAGCTGCCGCTTACATGTACAACCCTTAGCCACAAGATACAATTTCTACTCTGGATTTACTACAATTTTAAATATTGTCCATTACTTGTCAAATGGAAAAATTCATACACTCCTGAAGTTTAAAATCTAAATTTATCTTCATTCGTCCCATCTTCAGTGATTAAAAAAAACATGCGTCCGCTTCGTTGCGAAGTAATCACACTTTTTTTGGGCACTGTAAAATGTTTATAGCACCATAAATCCAACCTAAATTTAAGTTTGGATGCTATAAAATTACCATTCCTGGGTCTTCGGCAGGTTGTCCACTGTAAACTTCTAAAGAACCACAGAATTATTTTGGTTTTTTATTGTATCATGCAATAACAAGGTGAGTAACATGTTAATTAACATTTCGGTTAGATTTTAATTATATTCTAACTTGCACACGATATTTAAATATTTTTATTGAACCAACAAATCAAAAATTGAAATTTAGTTGTGAAACTTGTTCCCACTTATTCCAAAGAAGTTTATATTAGCCGTAAAAAAAAAACTTTACACCGCAACAATTAAGTTTAATTACTACGTATTTTATTCTGTAATAATTTTTTGCAGTTTCGTGTCTTTCTCCCCTAAATATCGGGTCGAATTTCTCAGGTTACCTTCGAAAACGCCTTTTCACTCAACCGCAAAAAAAAATGCGTTAAGCAACATGATTATTAAAAATAATTATTGATGTTGCCTATACTATTAACGTGCTAATGCATGCTTTTTTTTTCTCCTTTTCCTGGTAGGCTATAAAATTTCGTATTCAAAAGAAAACAAATACAATCAACACATTCAACATTCATTAACAAACAATTTAAGCATTAACACTGTTCACCCCTATAGAGCTGTTGAATATTGTCGCTCGGAACCATTTGTGAAGAAATCCCGGCGGTCCTGGAGGCAGCCATCTTTGAGAATGGGCGCACTATTTTTGCCGCATTCGGGATCTGGCCCTGTTATTCATTGTATTTAGCCATCACATTAACATTTATTAAGAACTTGTTGGTTAAGTCGTGGCAGGCGAAGCTATGTGTAAAATCTGGCATTGACACATCAAATATTGAACCCAACCAAATGTCTTCTTAATTATTGAATTTCGTACATTGAACCATCCCAACACTTAAGTATTTTCACGTTAGGGTCGCCCACTCCCCCAAACCTATACACGTCATGACCCCCTGGAAAATTCCAGGACTGGATGCAAGGGCCCAGAGCCAACAAAGCCAATGAAGACAACGAAGCCAACGAAAAAGACCCAGGTGTGTGTTAATAGTTAACGCTTCTTGTGACTCTTTATCGAGCTCAATCTGCAGAAAAGCATCCTTAAGATCGATAAGGGAAAATGTGTCACTGCCTGCGAGTTCACTAAATAATTCTGCTGCTTTGGACACCGGATGGTCAACTTCCAATTGTGGGTTCACGGTGGTTTTGTAGTCACCTATTACTCTTTCTCCATCAGCTTTATGAACTATCACGATCGGCGTTGCCCACTGTTAGGTCTCCACAGGCTCCAGAATTCCTAAGCCCGCCAGGCGCCTAATTTCCTGGTTGACGTTTTCTTTAAGTGCCAATGGAACTAGTCGAACACGACAAATAAACTGGTTTAGTATCAGCTTTTAATTGAATCTTAGCTTTGAAG
>JAHWFP010205708.1:0-33191 GCA_023313725.1 Lithobius niger | reverse complement strand
TCTTAAAAATAAGATGGTTTGACAGTGTTGTTTTACTAGACGTAATTGAAAGTTAAGATGTGGTCAATGTGGCGGCGGTATAAACGGGACCGCTCGCTTCTTAATCGTTCTGCTTACAATGATTGCAGGTTGCAATACTCCAAGGCTTTACTCGAAAATCGTAAAGCAAGAGAAGGATCTGCGCTTTCTGATGGGAGCGTTGGTTCCCTATAACGTCTGTATCGTGAAAGAACGAATACTCCCAGATCTATCCCACCACTTAAAGATGATAGCAATTTTATCACTGACCCACTTTGTAAAGCAACGGCCTTTAATACTATTTTTTCTAAAAACGGAATTATGGACAACGACTCTTAGCCACCAATGCCAAGCAGTCAGGTGGTAACTCAGGAATGCTGTACAATGGTGGAGTTCAGCTTCAGACAAGAACTTGACTAGTTTAACTTTGACCCATGTAGTGTTTTGAATGCACTTTCGGCTTTAAAACCGTCTCACTCGGTTGGTTCAGATGGTTTTTCAGCATACCTTTTTTAAGAAATCAGATCTTTATTTGTACCCCCTTGGCCCATATTTTTAAATTGCCTTTTTCTTCGGGTCGTTTGCCTACAATTTGGTCAACCGCCAATGTAATTCCAATTTTCAAGAAGGGTGATGCTGCAGATCCACACAACTTTCGGCCTATTGCCTTGACGGCAGTATCATGCAAAATCATGGAAACTATAATTCGGGACCATATGTCAGTTTATTCTGAAACTCACAAGCTGATTAGGAACGACCAATTTGGCTTTGTGAGTGGTCGCTCCACTACACATCAGCTGCTGGGGGCATTAGATCGGTGGACGGACACTCTAGATGTTGGTGTGCCATCGGATGTAGTACTTTTCAATTTTAAGAAAGCCTTTGAGTCTGTTGTTCACCGAAAACTTCTCTTTAAGCTCAGATTTTACGGTTTTGATGGAGCACTCTTAAGTTGGCTTGAGACCTTTTTGCTTGGGCGTACCCAACGTGTGAAAATTGGAAACTCGTTTTCGGAACCAGTGCAGATTGTCAGTCAGGTTCCACAAGGGTTGGTTTTAGGGCCATATCGTATCGATTCATTTTGTATTTAAATAACTTGTGTTGCAACCCAGTCAATGCAAGTCAGGAGAAATTTGCTGATGACCTAAAGCTGCACTCTGCTATTGTAAACTCGACCTCAAAATATCAATTGCAACTCGAGGTCAATTATATTGGTCTGTGGATTGGCAGCTGCATATTTCGGATGATAAGTGCAAATCCATTCATATAGGACATTCTAACAGCAACCACTCATATGTTTTGAACCAGACCACTCTTCTAAGTGTTTGTTCAGTTAAGGATCTCGGTGTTTGGTTTGACTCCTCCTTAAAATTCACCACCCATTGTAATCACATAGTGGCAAATGCTAATCGTCGTCTCGGAATTGTAAACCGGATTTTTAATTCGGGCTGTGTAGAAACTAAAGTCCGTGCTTTTAAAATTTATGTTCGCCCTCTTTAAGAGTATGCTTCACAGGTTTGGTCCCCTTACCTGTTGCAAGACATTGACCATTTGGAATCGGTGCAGCGTCGTTTTACAAAGCGGCTGCCTGGCCTTGCACAGTTGCCTTATTATCTGCGTTTGAAGCGTCTCGGGCTGGACTCCCTTGAACTGCGCCGACTTAAGGCTGACCTAATTTTGACATTTAAAATTCTACGCTGCTTTCTGGAAATAGATTTACCATTCTTTGACCTTAGCCGTGTGGGCAGGAGTAGGGGTCATAGTTACAAATTACTCCTCCCGTCAGCCAGACTTAATTGCCGGAAGTACTTTTTTTCCGTTAGGGTGGTCCCAGTGTGGAATGCTTTATCTGAGCAGATCGTTGCGGCTGCTTCCGTCAACAGCTTCAGACAACAACTTGACTAGTTTAACTTTGCCAAATTTTTGAAAAGACCCAATTATGTTGTCGCCTGCTAGTTGGGTGGTGATTGTTGGACTGGTGTATGCCCTATAATGCCTGCTTGTTCATGATCGTGTCTCTCCTGGTGACCATGGCTTTTTTATTATGATGAACTTTTTTATTTTTATTTTATCTTAATTATGATTGACAATTGGTTTAGGCCAGGCTTTAAACTGCAATGCATTTATTTTATTTTATTTATTTAGAAAAATTTTTTTTAACATTGACAATGGTATGGCTTTTCCCCTCACTCGTTCCTCACGTTTGGCGATGCCATAGGGGACCACTGTGTCCCTTGTAGGTGCCAAGAAGACGTAGAAAAACCGAACACGCTATGCACATTGGTCCACTTCACGATATGCCATCAATGCATGTAATAGCCTATCACAAAGGATTCTTCGCAGGCCTAGACACGGGGTCAAGCAAGAGCTACATCAAAACCGAATGACTCATGGCTATTAATCCAATGCAGCAGCAGACATTAAACCTTTCAACGGAGAACAGAGCACAGCCTACGCTAGCCAACGGCCAACCAGGGATATCACCAGTGGGCACCGTCACCATTCCCATCATGACGCACAGCAAACATTTGGACATGAAATTCAACGTGTCTAATGACCTTGCAATTGACTGCATACTCGGTATGGACTACGCCAGGCGAATCAAACTCCACGGCGACCACGCGAATGACGTTGGAAATTTCGATGACGATATTCGTTACACCTTCCCGCTATTATCACACACTGCCAACCCACACACTGGATCAAGCAACCCAACCTGGTTCATCCACACACCAGAAGGTGAAGAAAAGTTGAATCAACTCACCAAGGAAGAATTTGACTACCTGGACTGGATACTAGAAAACAACAGTGACATTTTTCCAGGAAAGCCGGGCAAGTTGAAAGAAAAGACTTACACCATCAAGTTGAATGCTGAAGCCAAACCCCTCAGCCAAAGAGTCTACTCGATGTCTCCACTCCTCAAGAAGGAAATCGACAAAATGGTGGACAAC
Source organism: Lithobius niger (assembly GCA_023313725.1). Lineage (NCBI taxonomy): Eukaryota > Metazoa > Arthropoda > Chilopoda > Lithobiomorpha > Lithobiidae > Lithobius > Lithobius niger. Next base: position 30,222 of record JAHWFP010205708.1, on the reverse strand, counting down.
CTACTAGAGACAGGCAGAATCGAACCCTCTGACAGCCAGTGGGACTCACCATTTTTTCTTAAGAGGAAAAAGAACGGTGGTGGCTTCCGTCCGGTACTCGACTACCACTATATTAACTCATGAATAGAGATGGACAACTACCCTATGCCACGCACCGATGAGGTGTTCCACTTTCTTGCCGGGGCAAAATATGTTTCACTCCTCGATGGCGAGCAAGGGTTTCACCAATCCCTTTGGATCCTGCAAGTCAAGATTGCACAACATTTGTCTGCCATAGCGGTGCCTTCAAATTTCGAGTTCTTCCGTTCAGCCTGAAGACACCCAGTCAAGCCTTTCAACGAACGATGACGGCTATTCTGGGTGACCTCATTGGCAGGTTATGCATACTGTATATCGACGATAGCGTCATCGCCACACGCACTTGGTCAGAGCACTGCTGGGCACTCCAGGAAATCTTTAAAAGACTAAGAGCAGCAGGCTTCCCGCTCAAGTGCAAAAAAATGCCACTTCGGAATACCCGAACTGAAGATACTCGGCATCAGAGTCGCCGGCAAAGTAATTGAGCTTACTTCAGAGCACATGACAGCCATTCGAAACTGTCCACGCCCAACCACGAAGAAGAAACTCAAAACATTTTTGGGATTATGTGGCTATTTCAGAAGATTTATAGCTCATTTCTCAAAGATTGCCACACCGCTCCACCAGCTGATGCGGAAAGACCAAGAGTTCAAATGGAGAAGACAACACCAAGAAGCCTTCGACACTCTGAAGTCCAAGCAGCTAACAGGAGGCATTTTGACCCTACCCGACCTCTCTCAACCCTTCACGGTTGAGTCGGATGCGTCCATGGAAGGATTGGGGGCCATGCTGACGCAGACCATCAATGGAGAAGTCAAGGTGATAGAGTTTTGGAGTCGCATGCTTAAGGACAGAGAAACCAATACCCAGGCTTTGAGCTCGAAGTCCTAGCAGATAACTCGGCACTCAAGTGGATCGTGTCTAAGAAAACCTCTTCAGCGCAAACGGCAAGATGGGACATACGGCTGCAGGCTTTTGATTTCGATGTGGTACATCGCCCAGGGAAAGAGAACACTGTAGCAGATGCCTTATCCAGAAATCCGGCTCCAGAACACTCGCACAGCGAAGAAGAAACCAACGAAGTTCAAGAGCATCATGACGAGATGGAACAAGTCATCCCAGACGAGGCACCACCAAGACTCCCACTGCTCTACATCTGCACAGAACCGGAAGTAGACAAGAGGCAAACAACAACTGAAAGCAGCCCAAAGACAGGATGCCATCGGCATGAGGATCAACAATGCTCTGACGAAACCAGAAATAACAAACAAGTCGGTCACATGGGAGTGACGAAAACTATGCAGAGACTTCGTGCAGTCGCCTACTGGCAGCACATGTTCTCTGCCTGTAAGGCGTAAGTCTGCTCATGCCACGTCTGTCAAATCGCTAAGACATCACAGCAGCAAAGAGTCGGCGACATGCAACCAGTCATCCCATCCAAGAAGTTCGACATGATAGAAATCGATTTCATCAGTCCTCTGCCAGAAACAACACATGGCCACAAATTCATCATGACCATGATGTATTATTTTTCCAAACATGTCTGGCTCATTCCAACCAGAATAGCAACGGCCAACACTGCAGAATGGAAGTTTCACAAAAAATTTCTCATGAAGTATGGCGTTCCAAAAATTCTAGTCTCAGACAGTGGTGCCGCCTTCACATCGAAAGTGTTCACCCATTTGCTGGCTAGAGGAGGCATCAAACATCACCGCACAACGGCCTACCACCTGCAGGCAAATACAACCGAGCGAGCCCACCGCTTGATGAAGGGGTGTATAAGAGCGTTCCATCAAGACCACGAAGAGACCTAGGGACTGTTGTTACCAACACTCCAATACACAATTAACACCTCACCCCACATCAGCACCAGTGCAACAGTACACTATCTGATGTTTCTCGAAGATCCATGAGTACCACTACACACCTTGAGCCTTCCGAACAGTGCACAACGACATGACACCACAAGAATATGCGGAATTAAAAAGACAAATGGAGAAAGTCTATGACTTGGTCACAGCACATCTCGCTGAAGCAGCTAGAGCGCAAAAATCGCATACGACCAAAAACACAGGCAGTACAATTTCAAAGTGGGAGACCTGGTTAAAATCAGGAACCACGTTCTGTCCAGTGCGGAATAGGGGATAGCAAAAAAGCTTGAACCAGTTTTCAAGGCACCCTACAGGGTACAAGAAAAGAGGAGTCCAGTAACCTACAGAATTGTCTCTATCCACGACATCTCTGACGAAAAAACCATCAACTCCAAAGAAATGGAGCCATACTGGGACCCAACCACAATGGACAGAAAGGGCCCACAACCAACCAAGACACCCAATATTGACAACCAACCCAACGATGACACCCAACCAGAAAAAAATTCCAGACAACCAGTCAGACCTGGAATGCTCTGCAGACGAAGAAGACGAGTCACAATCTTCAGACGCAGAACCAGATTCGAACCTAGACTGTCAAACTGCAGACAAATCGCAAGATTCTTCAGGCACAGACGATGATGAACCCAACATCATCCAAGCCAGAGATGTCCAACCACAACAACGAGAGCAGGCAGAATGAGAAAGCCTCCAAGGTACCTGAAGGACTACGTCCAATTCCTAGCGCAGGCACCATTCCAAGTACTTGAAGACGAGGAATGGGACTCCTGGGTTCCACGCCAGTAAAAAACAAGTAGGCTACTTCTGCAGGCTCATGGTGAGTGGGAGAAGTGCGAATGAAGGAGAGAGCTGAGTCAGGAAGGAATGGTAGGGAAGAGGGAATGCGAACTAGCTGGAGAGCACAACAATGAGCAGCGAGAAAAATTCATCAGACCATTTAAATTTGGATTCAACGTGAAGAAGAGAAATGTCATTAAAAATCTGTCACGTTGTCTTAACTGTCCGACCGCTCCTAAAACAAGACTCGCATGCAAACGAAAACTCTCCACCAGCAATCAAAGAGGCTAGTAAGAAAGATAGGAAGACTTCAATGTTCTTCAGGCTTCAAACTTCATCAACTCCACCGGGCAGCAACATCAAAATGCAGACTTTCTTTAACTACAAAATTTTACTGCGCAGTGCAGCTCTCATGAACTGTTCTTCTTCAAAGTGCAAGATGGACTGAGTTTTTTTTTTTATTGTGAAACTTGGACTGTTTTTTTAATGGAAAAAATGGACTGTCTGCTAACTGTCTCATGGACTGTTTCTTCTTAAAGTGAAAACATGGATTGTTCAAGTGAAATTTTTTATGAACTAAGCTGCACCCCAGGGGCGCAATCGTGAAAAGACTTAATAGTGCAATCCAACCTTCATGGACTTTTCCTGATTTTTTCTTTGATTTTGCAAAACAAACTAAGACGCACCTTCGGGGCACAACACAATGTGCAGTGAAAATGGACTTTCCTACTGAATTTTTTTTAATGGACTAAGCCATACCTACGAGACGTAACATCTTTAATCATTAAGTGTAGTGCATCCTTGAAGAACGCAAGCGTGCGCACAGCATACAAGCGGTCAACTTTTAATCACAAGATTCATATAACCACTAGAGCCAATTATTTTAATTTTTACTTTTATCATAAAGAATTACCAAGCCTAATTGTTAAGAAAATTGCCTAACGAATAGCCAAGCCTAATTGTTAAGAAAATTGTCAGTCTTCCTGCGCTAAAGAAAGACTAGCGTCACCACGTAACGAATGTTAGCCTAAGTTTTATTATCGTATTATGCATCTGTGCATAAGCCAGGTAGGAGGAAAATATTTTTGTAACTGGACTCTAGCCTAACGACGACTGTTGCTCGTTTAGGGAGAAGGGGGAGCGTGTGAGGTCGCAAGCACGAAAGGCCTTGCGGCAGCCCTCACACTATTGGCCCTGATCGCTCACGCACCTGCGTCTCGGCAGGCAGAGGAGAGAGACACAGAGACGACGAAAGATGGCCACAGAACTTGTAACTTGCTCATGTCTCACTGCAATAAACCAGTTAATGCAGTAAAAACGTGTATCCAGCGAATCCTGACTTGCTCGGGGAGAAGGCTATACGGGGCAGAGAAGCCTCCCCGACAACAGTTTACGTTAATTAACCTTGACCATCAGCTTATCCAGTTTCTCTTTTATGCCAAGGTTGGTTATATCAGTCACCATGAGAAACAAATCGGGAAAGTAATTACGTAGTTTGCTATCAAATAAAATTAGCTACACAACATTCTGGAACAAAAGGAGAAAAAGACAATACTTGTCTAAAAAAAAGTTATTTAAATCTCGCCATGGTTGGTACAGTCCAGGAATTGTGGATAAATGTGCCATTGTCACGCAGACTAAAGAAAATCGCAGTAGCACAGTTCACACTTTTCTGAGGTTTTTCCTAGTATTTTTTCACGTAGTCAAGAAAACGTCATACAGTACACACTTCTCCCAAAAGAGAAAGAAAAGGAACAGATAATTTTGCACGTCAAAAATAACGAAAAGAAATGATTTTCTTTTGGTAGAAAGTAGCTGAAAATAAGGAATTTTAAACTAAACTTTAACCCCTCACCTACCATTTAATTTTTACTTCACCCCCTTACCTGCCATTTAATTTTTATATCTGCAGTCTATCTCCACAAAAGTAGGGCTAATCTGGGTGGGCCTCGAACTAGCAACTTGTAGGAGATCATTCTTAAACTTCAAGCATATGCCTCAATCAACTCAGTCGCAGCCGTCTCTATAGTCGGCTTGTTAAGGGGATCTAGTATTGTTGTAGTTTCTCCGTTGTTAGCCATCTCGTGCATACTTTGGACGAGTTGGGTTCGTCTGTGGCAGGTAAGGGGTTAATGAACTAAAGTGAACTATTTGAGTCGGCTCTAACAATTTTTCAACCCAGTTTGTTTTTAATTTAAATAAAAGTTATACAAAAGATATTCTTAAAAAAAATAAAAAATGGACACAATGGATTCAAACAAGCTAGCATCAACTGTCACAATTCAACACTGTTGAACTAAGGCAACTTTGCTCACTTTTTCTTTAGTCGCTTCACTGCCAGGACGTAGACTAGACGTTGTTTTATAAAACCAACGTGCACATCAGCCAGTAACATGAATTGATCTCGCATCCTCTTGGCTAGGGGACCTCAGCCCAGACCACTGCTACGATTACCACGCTTCAGACTAGTTCAAGGGAACCCACATGAAACTAGCTTCATGTGTTGGAAAGAGTTTTGTATTTTTCCTTGTGCACTGAAGGAATTTAAAAAGGAAAAACGTCAAAATACCAGAGGCATCTGGTTGAATTTGGATTCTATTGCCTAACCAAAAACGTAAATTTGCCAGCTCCCATGAAGGCCGGCTGAAATTTGTTTCTTTTGCCAAGGAAAAATACTATACCTGTGAATTTTTGGATTCATGCTCTCTTTGCCTTCATGTTGTTTAGACGGCCAGTTTTTGAGCCCCGACACTTTGACCGATTTTCTGTACCTTCGAGATTCAAAGCCTTTGACTCGCCCCCCTCTGCGCGTGCGCAGCCCTCCTTACTTACGTGATTGCTCTGAGGCAAGACCATCGTTAAGTTTTCTCTTGATCTGCCAGGAGGTGACTCGAGAGGGGCGGCAGGGTGGGTTTGTATAGTATTTTCCGTTAGCAAAATAAACAAATTTCAGCCGGCCTTCATGGGGGGCCGGCAAATTTACGTTTCTTGTTGCTGGGAAAATATGATACCTGTGATTTTTTTGCATTCACAGTTCGCCTCGTCTGTATTGGTGGCGGGGACGTCCTGAATGAGTACCCTAGGGTGTGAGGTGGGCTTCCCCTTTGTTTTGTAGGTTTGGTGGGGTTTTTTTTTTACAAAAAGGGGAAGAAGGTTTCACACATGCCCAAAACATTCAGAATTGACAAGTATTTACCTTGCAGAAAATTATGGTTGACGTCTTGAAATGAAATGGATATTTAGACGTGAACTTGGCTTTTTCTTAACTTGGTTGGATTTCCGGTTTTGGTACTTCGTTGGAATGGAGGCAGGAGAAGGTTTCGGCTGGCTTCATCTTTCTCATTAAAATTTCGGATCAGTAGTGATTACTGCTGATGAGAAATGCATTTGCAGTTTGATGTTATGTTAGGCAGAGGTTATTTCCAAATGATTGAATTTATTGGGTCGACTTAGTTACACATGTGAAATTACAGGTGAAATGAGATTGGTTGCCGGGTAAGAAAGCGTTCCACGAGTCCGGCAAGAGTTTTTTTTTTGTGTGTGTTTCACAGGGTCGTGATGGCCAAAATTAAGGGCGGTTCTTACGGTCGAGGATGAACGTTGGAATGGTTGCTTTCCCGGCAGGACGGAAAATGTGAAGGGGTTTACTGGACAAAAATTACTGATGTTGAGAACAAAGACCTTGGAATAGTAGTAGTATAGTCTAGATGCACCATGAGCGCTAGCGTTGCGGCCGAGAATTGAACGGCAGAAAAAGCTCCATGGTAGGGACAGTCGGCAGGCCTCATAGCATGACGCAGTGCTGCTAATCCTTGCGCTAAACATTGTAGTATCCTATTGTGGGCGTATGGAAAACTTTAGTTATTACTTTTATCAGTAAAAGGTGGTTTGGAAGCGATCTCCAGTGAGCCAGTGCCATATGCGACCACCACTTGCTAGTAGTATGGTAACACCGAAAAATTTTTTAGGATAAGGATCAGTTAGGTTGTCTAACTCAAACAATGCTAAATTTGGGTGTACCTAACTGAGGTTTCAGCCCGTAACAGTTCCAATGCAATTCGAATTTGAAGATTTCAAATTTTCCTCGTAACAGATTTCAATGCTGAGGGAGCTTAGCATGGTGAGTTGAGTGCACGGTAGTATTGGGCGTGGACTGACGCTCTGCGCGCGTCGTAACAGATTTCAATGCTGAGGGAGCTAGCATGGCGAGTTGAGTGTGCAATAGTATTAGGGAGTGGGCTGACGCTCTGCACGCGTGGCGAGTTGAGTGTGGTGGAGGACGGAAAGAGAAGCAGGGGGGCGTGCACTTGACTATAGTTTTAAGCATGATGAGTTGTGTGCGCGGTAGTATTGGGACGTGGGCACGTACTTGACTGTAGTTTTAGAGGGATTTTGTTGTTGTCTATAAGGAAAGACAATCTGTTGATAACTTAACGAGGGAAATGGAAGAATTTTAATAAACAAAAAAGGTAGGACTTTTATCGACGAAGCGTCTTCATCTGTTCTCTCTGAAAGAGAAAAAACCTTTTGGTATCTTGGTCTGAAAGAGAAAAACTTGGTGGGGATCTTTTTATTGATTCTTGTTCTTCATCTGTACTTTGACTTTGGACCGTACCTACCTTGTTTTGTTGAGAGTAGGTGGTTTAGAAGCCTTAAAAAAGTGGTGGTGGGTGTTATTAGTATGGTGCGTACGGTAAGTCTTCATCTGAAAGAGAAAAAACCTTCTGGTTCTTGGCCCTGAAAGAGAAAAACTTGGTGGGTATCTTTTATTGTTTCTTGGGGGGGGGGTCTTCATCTGTACTGACTGGTTCGTTTTGTTGAGGGATCTTCATCTGTACTTTGACTTTGTATCGTACCTATCTTGTTTTGTTGAGAGTAGGGGGTTTAGAAGCCTTAAAAAAGTGGTGGTAGGTGTTTTTAGTATGGTGTGTACGGTTAGTCTTCATCTGTTCTCTCTGAAAGTGAAAAAACCTTCTGGTTTCTTGCCCCTGAAAGAGAAAAACTTGGTGGGGATCTTTTTATTGTTTCTTGGGGGGGAGGGTCTTCATCTGAACTGGCTGGTTTGTTTTGTTGAGGGATCTTCATCTGTACTTTGACTGAAAACATTTGGATCGTACCTATCTTGTTTTGTTGAGTAGTAAGTGGTTTAGAAGCCTTAAAAAAACTCCATAGAGATTAACAGGTAACACCACCCCGTTATTTTGCCCCTGTTTTTAACATCGCAGAGACGTTAGTGTTGTTAGTAAGGTAGGTGTGTAGGAGATATCCCCTGGCGCGAAAAAAAAGGAAGTTGGCTCGGAGTAACCAGGCTCCTCCTCGGGTTGCACTTCTCTTTGCCCGTCCTACGGGAAGACCGTGTAGGATCAAGAAAGATGAAAGTCTCCTTTTGAAACGACCCTTTTGTTGAAGGGGAAATCTCTGCTGGAGATATCCCCTTCTCAACGCGAATGGAACGGACGTTGGTTTAGAGTTCCCACACTCATCCACGGACCACACTTTTCTTTGCCGTCCTACGGGAAGACCGTTTAGGATCGAGAAAGATGACAGTCTCCTTTCATAATGATCCTTTGTTGTTTTTTTTCATATTTTATTATATGTGTGTAAGTTGGAGTTTTATTCTTGCTCCAACAAGAAAAAACATACGATGGAGTGAGGCCCCAGAACTAGATATACGTTACACAATATTACGTCCAACACTGGAGTGAGGCTCCAAAACTAAACCCGTTCTTAAAAACGGCACAAAAGCTGTAGTGAGGCTCCAGAACCAAAAAACCCGTTACACAATACCAAAAAGGTACAAAAGCTGGAGGTTAGACTCCAGAACTAAATATGAGTTACACAAATATTAAAAAAAAAACCACCACAAAAGCTGGAGTGATGCTCCAGAAACTAGATTCCATTATATAATGTTAAAAGTATGTTTACAAGAAGAAAAAAAAGACTTCCCGACTAACACCTCTCTCTCTCTCTTCCCCACCGAGTAGGGCTTTACACGTTTGTTGACAGTTGGCGTCGACGAAAGGCTCAGTCGTATCCAATTTAAAATGTTTCTTTACAAATCTGACGACTCGACGATCATTAACGTCTTTTGTCATGGCATTAAACTTATCTAGAACGCGACTCATGGACAGTCCATTCGCCTTGTGATATAGAAAGTAGAGACAGTATTGTCCGCATACGACGCTTACGACGCATACGAAGGCCCCTGCAAGGTCGTGTGGTTGTAGTTTTTGAACGTAGAGTTTTTCTTGAAAAAACGCAAAATGTGTATGTTTCGCGGTTTTAACCCGTAGCTGTCGAAGTAGTCCACGCTCGCTTTCCTTCTGTCGAAATAGGCCGCGACCCAGTGGCTACCAGGTTTCCTCGCAGGGTCCAAGTTAATGATGTAAGCTTCTCGAGTGGGTGTTTCGGGCAACTGGTCGGAAGCGTACACACCACCGAAACGTGGTCCGAGCTTACTGTGTCGTCTGGCCGCGCTTCTCAGTTCGTGGGTCTGCGTGTTTTCTCTTAGTGTTCGTACAGCACGTTCTTGGACTGATCAATCTCGAGAACGGTTTGGTGGACCATGTACATCACCAGGTTGATGGTTTCGACGAGTGCTTGCTTGAACGTCACGTCGACTCTGAGAGCTCCCTGCTTAATAAGGTTGTAGTGGCACTGCCCGTGGCTTTTGTCAGAGGTCAAGTCGAAGGCGTACAGACAATTGGCCAGAGGATAGTCGGCATATGGGAGATGAGGCGCCGAGTCGGAAGTGAGTTTGTGGAGTGCCTGGAAGAGGGAAAAATAGTTTCTCACGTACAAGTCATCGGTGTAATCGGGCTTGTAGGGAATGGCCGGAATCGTTCTTCCATCCACTTGCAAGGTGAGGTAGTCGACGTTATAGTGATGGAAATTAAACGGGTTTGCGCCGTAAGCCCCGTTGAAAGCGTTGTTCGAGACAAAACCCAACAGACAGAATGAGGGGAGGTTTCTGAGCACGACGTTGTCGAGATTGCCCTATCTCGATCCGGCAGGAATGGTGAAAGTCTTGACCTCCACTCGATAGATAGGGTACTTGGCGGTATTGGTCTTGAGGGCCTCCACGAAGCCGAAGAGTACCGAGGGGGATGGTACGACTCGTCGAACGTAGAGGACTGTACTCGTGATATTGACGCGATAGTCGGCCCCAACCTCCGTACTCATCAGGCAGAAGGCATCCTTGCTTCTGGTGAGTTTCAATCTCAGGTCGACATTGTTGAGTAGCAGTCGGTCCTGTTGGAAGAAGTCACAATGGGGTCTGCCGTAGAGATCAATCACCTTGCTGGTTTTGACTCGGCCGTTGCGGTATTTGAAACCAAGGTTCTTCCCAGCGTCCGAGATGTCGGCCTCGTCGAAGGATCCGGGGGTGTCCTTCTTCCACAACTGCGTCGAAAGATGGCTGTTTTCGACATTGGCACCGTAGCTCAACAGAGTTTCCAGGTAGCTACGGTAGGCATACCCAATGTCAGAATTGGATATTTGTTTGCCGCTCACTTCGCAGTCGCACTGGGAAAATAGAGAGTGTAGGAGTAGATTCACTGGCGCTACGGCATTAGCAGCGGTCAATGTCGTCGATGTCACCTTGACAACCTTACATCGGATGTGAAGATAAGACTGGCTCAGGTCCAGCAGGCAGTTGGCGGCACCGGGCACTATGAACTCGATGGGGGTGCCGTCGATAAGAGTGGCTAGAGGATGGCAGGCCATTAAGGTATCGTCGTTCACGGTAACCTGCACTGAGGGGACAGAGAACACTTTTAATTCTTCATTGGTGCAGGGCACCGAATCTCTGTCCGGCTTCATCAACATGACGACCTCTGAATGAAACCTTTTCGAGGTGAAGGGTCTATTTCTAGTCGAAAAAGTCCGCCTTACTTCTCGGAAGACGGCGTGAAGGGGCTTTGCAGCGTCGTACTAGGGCAACCAAACCGTGGCGACGTTTCCCTCCTGACTGGCCTTTCTTTCGACTGCAACACTTCTTCCTCCTCTTTCGATCTGTTCCAGACTGACCTCCCGTCGCTACCGCAACAGCGTCTCGTTTAGCCGCGTTCCACCTGTTTCTGGCAGCTTCCTTAAAGGAAGTCCCCCCTGAACATCGTCCAAAAGTTTGGAGCCACTTCTCAGCGCGTACCTTCCTACTCCAAAAAGAGTGTTTTTAATGAAAGGGAGAGCCGACCTGAACACGCCACCAAGGAAATCACCAAAACCCGATCCACGCTGTATGCGCCCGCCAGAAAAGTAAAGGGCCCCACCTATCTGGTTTCTCGAACAATAGTGGCCGACGCATACCCGAGGGTCTAATTCTATGTAGGGGGTCCGCATTTTTGCCTCACGTCCGGTCCCTCGTCCCTTCTGGGAATAAATGATGGTCGGAACCTAACGACGCCTCATCAAATAGGCAAAAGCAAGTTGAAAGGTTTCTTTTTATCTGTCGGGTAATGTTTTTTGAGAAGGGACTTAATCCCGCTTACGAAAAACCCACCCCTCTGTCTTTTAGCCCTCGTCTTCTCTTAACCCTCCCCCCTTTCTCTTTCGTCGGGCCATGATGATCAGGGACATCTTCTAAAGTGTAACGTTACGCTAACCTCACCCGACCTGAATGGCACTTTTTCCCCCAGGTCCGTCATTAATACACCCTTACCGTTTCGAAATTGCACCTAGCGAGAGGTCGGTAGTAAGGCTTGGTGAAGATCTTGTGCGTTTTATTCCCCCATCTATTCTAACTACTCGAAGCAGAAGAGCCAGAACATCTCCCACTACGGTCTCGTTTATGATATCGCTGTATACAAAAATACTATTCAGAACTTCTTTCAAACCGAGTCCGCTACTACCCACTTTGAAAGACGTGATAAATTTGTCGGGGCCGTCTGGAGGAAAACCGAGGATCTTGGTCAGTTTTTCGTCGAGCAAGAGACCCATTATTTCTACGGAAGTGTTACGTTTGTCGGGGGACAACACTTGGGTGGGCATGATACGGTAGCCACGTTCGTTCCCGGATTGTAATCAAAATGAGGGTACTGTTCGACATCGATCCTATCTCATATAAGACGATTCAGTCTGGCCACGAGCTCCTCTCCTCTACTGTAATACCCTTTGCGTAGATAGCCGGTCACGGTCAAGAGATGAGAAATGTAGGACAGCCACCAACTCCCATTGTTGAATTGATTGTTGACAAACTCTATGTGCATGGGCCATCCCCCCTTCTTAGGATGGTCTCCCATGAGGACGTCATAATAACTCTCTTTGAACACATTGTCTTTTCTCTCCCATCCTAGAAACACAGACAGGTTGTAAGAGAGGCACAGTCTGGCCCCCGTATGGAGTTTGTTGACTATGGTGACGAAAAGAGTGCTCTCGTCGTATCGGAACTGGATGACCGGTTGTGCGAGCGCCTTGACTACCCAGTAGTTGAGAAACTTTATAACGTTTTGCATCTCGTCTACTCCCACGATGTCGACGTCCTGCGGCAACCTCCTATCCCCAAACTCCAATTTCGCTTTTGGGATCTCCTTATCGTCAACGGCGGCGGCCGCCGCCTCGGTTTCCGTGAAGGCGTCGATATCGAACCTGGGAAACTTGACGTAGGTGCGCGTCCCTAGCTGGAATTTCAGTTCGATCGAATCCATCACGTTGCTCCAGTTCCTAGTAAATTGTACCTCGGCGAGGCCAACATCCCAGTCATCCGTCAGGCTCGCTGTCTGAGCCAGTTTGGTGGTGTAGTCATTCAAGGCGTTATTGGGAAACAGGTCCAGACTGGTATTCGCCGGCAGAGTCATGTAGAAAGAATCTCCCTCCATCTTATAGTTTCTTCAAATCTCTGGCGGGAATCCAACGGTTGTGGGAGGCATCGTAACCCTCGAATTGAACGTAGTACTTTATCTTGCGTCCTTTCCCCCTCGTTTTCAGGACCTTGTCTACCCAATGGTAGTCCACGCCTTCGTTTTTAACCACTTTCTGAAGCTCGTGGAGGTAGAATCGCCCTTTGATGATTTCCCCCTCGTAGTCTTTCAGCCTCGCCATAACTTGCCCCAATCCTCCTTTGGGTACCAGGATGTGGGTTACGAAAAATATCTCTCTGGACCACATGCCTCGGTAAGCTTTGTCGAACTTACCCTTCGCGATGGATATTCTGACTTTGTCTCCCACGGCCAGAGGGACGTTTTTCTTGACGACGGTCTTCCTAGCCATGGCACGGCCTAACTTCTTTAAGTCACCGCCGTAGATCTTGCGCCACAACCGTTTGTGGTTTTTGTGAGTGACGTTGTTGGGGGTCATTGTCGTTCTGGAGTGCACGCTCTTGTTGTAGGTGTCCACAATCTTTTGAATCACGGGCACGTACTCCAGGGTCCCCTTGGCAGTAAAGTGTTTGTGTAAGAGACTCTTCAAAATGCGTTGAAAGCGCTCAATCTTCGACGACTTGACGTCTTCGTTCTCAGTGATGTAGAACTCGATACCGAGGTCCTCGAAGAGATCCTGGACCCCTCGTGCTCGAAATTCGACGCCCTTGTCCGAAGTGAGAAAACTAGGGGTAAAAGGCAAGCGCTGAAACATCTTCTCGAAAGTGCCAACCATTTCGGCCGCCGACTTTGTCTTCAACATTTCCAGCCAGACCTTGCGACTGAACCCGTCCATGCAGGTGAGAATGTACCTGTACGGCTCGTTGTAACGTTTCAGGCTGATCATGTCACTGAGGTCGCATTCCATGTGGCTATCCACTCCTCCCGTAATGGTCTTGTTCCTGGGGAATGTGTACCTTACCGGTTTATGGATGGTGTGAGCATCCTGACGCTCCAACCACTCCGTGATGCCTTTCCGTCCTTCTTGGCTCTGGCCAGCAGTTTGGACGCCGTGCCCTAACTGGAGGTTTCGCCCAGATCGTCGTAGTAGATCTTGTTCAGGTATTGCTCCATAGCTTCCAGTCTTCGGGATGCTTGGCCCTGGTACTCCTACGCAGTACGGGTGTGGAATAGACGGGTGTCCTTTTCTTCTTCTCTTCCTTCTTGACCGGCTTTACGGGAGAGAGCACGGATGGTGACAGGATAGGAGGAGAGAGGCTACCAGACGCGGGACTCAGCAAGGTGGTGGTCGAAGCGGTGGTTGCAGCTGCTGTAGGGGTAGTGGTGGTGGTGACTGCCGGGACGGTCGACTTGATCCTAAACTGCTGCACGAAAGCGTCCTTCTCTCACTCCAATTGTCCTATGAACTTCGCCTTGTAGTCGAGGGGGAGACTGTCGTTTTTCAGGATGGCATCGATCTGAGCCTGTATGGCGACCAGTTTACCGTAGAGAGCTCCTTCGGGCTGGTACTGAAACCCATGAGGCTCAGCAGCCAACGCCAGTGTGGCATTTTCCATCGGCTGACGACTCATTTTATATTCGTCTTCGGGCAGGAGCACCATCCTCCGTAGCAGACTCATTTTCTTTCTCGTCCTCCTTCTCTTAGGACTTGTAGAACAATCCCCCAAGAGGGATAATGCCGCTAGGACGAGGAATTGGATGAACCCTACCGACTGTACCAGAGCCCTCTTTCTGGCTTTAAACGACGCTTTCTTGGAGCCGATGAGTCTGATCTGTTTCTTGATCTTTGCAACTTGGTCCTGGCTGTCGTACTGACGGGGAGTCGATTGTTGAGGAGGTTCAAGGCAATTTCGGACAGGCAGTCGATCTGAGACTTGTCGGCGTTTTTCAGTAAAGCCGCTCGATGCCGCTTGTTGATCTTGCACGTCTGTAGCAGAGCGCTGTGCTTGCGTACCCTTTCCATCTCGCGTCCTCAGAGGGAATAAACGATGCAGGGTGCTTCATCGGGAAATATACTCGTCCTGAGTCTTGTCATGTCGTGGGACTTGGAGTGCAGGTCCATCAACAGGTATCCGAAATCTTTTAGACCAATGGCGTTCTCGTAGGCCTCCATTAATTGTTTGGTCTTGCCGGGGTAGACTTGCAAAGCGAAAGCGGTTATCTGGCGCTTGTCTCTCAGGTTGCGCAACAGGACGTAATACTGACTGTTGAGAGCTATCGTGCGCTGGTTCTTGCCCTGACAGTAACAAGACAGTTCTGCGTCAAGTAACAGATGCTGAACTTGTTGTGGTGTCCGAAACGAGTGAACCAGTCAGACATGTCGCAACCCGCGTTGCTCACGTACTGCATCTGGTCGTCCAGCACTAGCAATTTCTCTACCGAGGCGTTGTAGTGATCGGGTGACATGTGAAGTCCCTTGTGAAATCGAATCTTGTCCCTGTACTTCTCCATCCACGACTGGTAGCTGTTGTAACACCAATGAATTTGCTCGATTTTGGTATCTGTCATATCGTCCAAATGGTCGATGAGTTTCAGAGTCCAGCTCATTTTGCCTGAAGAAGTGGGGCCGGAAACGATAGCATTGAACGGCGTTCTAAAGTGACGAAAACCTTCTACGACGATGGCCATTGCAATAGGAGGACTGAGAGAGAGAAGGAGTATTGAGAGAATGGATAGTAGTAGTAGTGTGAAGGAGAGGACCTCGACCCGAATGAGCTACCTTACCCACCCTGGTATACTTTTAACGTCTCCCCACCCCATCTCCCCCGGGGGGGGGGGGGGGACTCCGGCGATGCTCTTCGCCCGTCCTGTGGCCGGGCCGAAGAGCGTCGTTGTGGGTAAAGGTGTTGTTAAAGTAGTAATAGAAATAAAAGTCTTCCAGAGTGGCTTCTACGATGGGGAGACAGCTCGGATGTGATAGTAGCAGTAGATTTCCTATAACTTTTTTCATCGAGCGACCTCGTAATCGCAGAGTTTCAGGACAAGAGACACCATTCCCTGGCCGAATAAGACAGGCTGTGATCGCGAGAGGGTTCGCAAATGGTAATAAAGTGAGGAGTAGACTTTGGGTTACCTTTTTCCAGAAAGGAATAGAGTTCGTGCCTGTTCAGAGAAGCTAGTGCGGCATCATCCCCTCCCGTCCCATTGTTGGCCGGCATGGCGCCCAAACAAATCTCGGCCCAGTTGTGGCTCGTGGTGGTGGTGGAAGAAGAAGAAGGAGGAGGAGGAGGAAGGGGTCTGTTGAGCAGTACGGCTACAAAATTCAAAATCAAAAAGAGGACGAAAATAAAATTTCTACACAACTTGACGTAAGGATGTTGATTGAAACGGTCTACGCCGGCGTTAACGCTTGCCATGTTGGAAGGAGGGAGGACAAGCGAGTGACTGGCGTTCGGTCGGGAAGCCTCGTATTTTTATAACCCGCGCAGAAAGTTCTAGAAAAAAAAAACCAAGATAATGGGAGGAGGGCGAGCGTACATCTTCGTCGGGGACTATTCTTTTGGTAAAAGTTAGGATGTAAGACTCTCTTTACAGAGCTGTCTACGAGGAAAAGTAAACTTGCAGTGGTTGATAGTGCGGTGCTGCATGCTCAGTAAGAAACCAGGTTCCATAGCTGCGGTGAAACAAGGTCTGGTAGGAGCTGTACCGTTGTGTTTCATGGTGATGGTCCTACGACCAAAACACAAGACGACTACAGGAGCGTCCCGATCGAGCCCCTCGGTAAAATTGAAGCTAAACCATGGCTTGTAGTCGAACCCCGTGAGGTATTTTTCCACCTTCACGTGGTTGAAATAGTGTAAAGTCAGTTTGCCCACGTAATCTCTCATGTTTTGTAGCAGGGGTGTCATGGGCAGTACGTTTTCTCCAGTCGTTCCGCCATCCCCGTAGCTGGCAGCCAGGTACGGGATTGGGTAGTGGTGAGGGCCCACAGCGACCCTGCCAGGGCCCATGAAGATGGTTTCGTCGTCCAACAGTCCTATCAAGCGGCGAACCTGCTGTTTGTTGACCGCTCTTTTCACCAGGGTGAGATCGGCATCTTCCAAATAGCGAACGTGCTTGAACTCGACCGTCACAGATATTTTATTAAAGATGTCGGAACTGGAAGTTACCGCCATCTTAAGCTGAAGGGGGGGGGGAGAAGAAAAACAAAAAACAAAAAAGTTTTAAGAAAGAATACATTCTTCTTCCTCCTGGTCAAAACCTAAAGGTTAGGGTTTTGACGGTATCGTTAGTGGGTGCGAATACAACGTCGACGGCTGACTCCCCCCCGACCAATCAACGAACAGTTTGTGGGAAAATGGAAATATTGGTCGCATGAAAATACTTCGCCGGGCCGAATCACCTCAATTCTCGCTCCCGTCGTAGCGTGCGTAGGACCTGGAGTAAGGATAGGGCGACTCGAGCCATTCCGTTTCCTCGATGATGCTGTCCCGCCAAATGGCGAGCCTCTTCGTCACTAAACAGTTCCAAAACTTTAACGGTTTCATCGTGCCTCAGTATGGAATAATGGTAGGCCGGGTCCTCCCGTTCCTTCCCCTCATTTATAGCCTTTCTCAGTCTAAGCCTAGGTGGGAGCGTGTGCTTTTTCTTGTATAAAATAGAAATATGGATTAATTCACCTTTTTTGTTGGGGGGGGGGGGAAATGAGTTATAGACTGGCCGATTATACTCCCTTTTATTTTTTTGAGTTCGTTAGTAGAGACGATGCAGGGGCAAGGATCGGGATTTTTTTTACCGGGATTGGCATTTTTAATTTTAACACTACGTCGATGGCGGGAACTGTTCTGTACTCGAAGTTGGGGGAAAATTCGAAAAAACCGTCGCAGTAAAAAACTTCGCCAGGCAATAGCTCGACTTTACGCCATCCAACCTCTCCTCTTTTACTATACATGACGGTACGCCCTAATGCTAAAGCGGCAAAAGTGGGCGAGCTGTAGGCATGCATGCTTAAATGCTGGGCGTACTTGGTGACGTGACAAAACTGAAAATCCTCCTTGAAAACGTGTTTTATCCCATTATGGATTTTCCTAAAGTGTTTTGGCCAATTTTCTCTTCCGGTATAACAAGCTTGAAGTCGCTCGCCGTTGCGAGAAGAATACGGGAATGGAATATCATCCTGCCATTCCGTCTTTCCTTCAATAACGTCGTACATTCGACATGCCTCTTCCGTATCGAATAGCTTGTAAACTTTAAGACAGACATCTCCCCGATTCCTGTCGAACCATTTAGCTTCGGAGACCATTAGGGCCTATAAACCGCTCTGAAACAAACAGAGAAGAGAAGCAAACATATAGCGAGATCTCTCTCTTAAGAACCCTCTAAAAAGATAAACAGGATGCACTACGAAATGCTGCTCTATAAAGTCACCTTTGGGAGCCATTCGAAACTAACTCGCCTATTGGTGGAACTGTTTGAAATTCGACTGGACCTTTAACGTAAACAAAATATGAATGAAGCGCGGGCCGAAAAAAAAAGAACTTCATACTGTCTATTCCTCACTGCTGCCTGACCGTTCGGTTGTTCCCCCTTCTCTTTCTCCTGTTTTGCTAATTTGTGTTGGCCTTCAAACAGTATGACACCAATGTAGCGATTAAAAATCGTCGTATTGTTGGTCTGCCTGGCGGTGGGATTTGGACTGGCGGCCCTCGTCTTCTGGCTGTTGACCACCCCCCTCCCTCACCTCTTCCGACAGCGATGGTGAGGAACACTACATTGTGGATGGAGAGGAGCGACTTGCCGTCCCTCCAGCTCACGACGGGGGCGCCCTCGAGTATGACAACTTTCTACGAAGCGTCCCCCTCCTCTCCATCCACAATAACAGCCTCTACTATCGCCACTTCTTCTTCTCTCCGAACATCGATGAGGTCTACTACCATTCTTCTACCACGAACGCCGGCGAGGACTACTACCATCACTACTACTACTACTAAACCTACCACCCTTCCACCCTTTTGCCCACTTCGCCAGCACCAACGCTTCCTTTCCCCCACTCTACAATACCAGTAGTAACAGCAGCAGCGACAGCAACAACAACAACAACAACAGCAACAACAACAACGACAACAACAATAGCAATAGCAACAACTACGCTAACAGCCACCCACCTACCCACCCCTACTCAATGCATCTCTTCCCTGTTTCCGCTATCTCCTCCTTCATCGCCAACATCCATTTCATCAACAGAAGCAGCAACTCTACCTCCTCCTCCTCCTTCATCAACAGGTAGAGAATATGCAAATATAATATTTTCCCCCCAAGAACAATAATAAGGTGCGTGAGTATTCATAAAAAGGTCTAATATTTTCTTTTATAGGGATTGAAGTAGAAGACAGCTTCTACTTTGGTGAAGATAGCTGGGACAAGAATTAGAAAGCAAAAATGTGAAATAAAATGAAATGATAATAAAAAGAACATAGAATGTTAATGAAAAAACATTTTAAAAGAAAAAAAAGAGAATGATAATAAGAGAAAAATAGATACGAAAAATCTAGCCAATCCACGTTAGTGGTAGAAGTGAGGGGGGATGGAGTGAAGAGAGAGAGAGAGGTAAAAGGAACGAAGTAGCATCAATGTTGATTTTAATAACAGGTCTTAGTACCCCCAAGGGAACGAGATGAAATATTCTTTGGTCATAAAACGTTTCGTAACAACAGGCCTTGTCATATTTCGTTTGTGTCGTAGTACGTATATGATCGTTTCTTCTCACAATCTTATGAGGCTCCGTTATGACAACATTCTGCCCCTTCTCCAAATCCGGAACCATTCTGGAGAGTAGCTCAAAGTCTAGTATCTGTCCATTGCAGAAGCTCAACGTGAACCCCCGGATTTTAATAACTTGCTTCGTACCCTCTTCGGTATGAACGAGATAGCCGTAATTTTTGGCACCGTTGCTACAGAAATCGATGATGTAAGCTTCGGGACCGAATGATGCCAGGTCGTTGGTTAGACTACCTAGCCGCAAGTCGTTCTGCGGTGGTGGTAAGGCCCTTACATGTCGTACGGCCAGTACGGAATCCATGTCACAGTACAATTGGCATCCGGGTTCGTACTCCCTTAATATCTTGAGTAGGCGTAAACGACCATAACCGGTGATAAACGCAGAAACGACTCCGTTTACTACCACATTCCCTTCGCTCAAATTTGTATCGGGTCTGCACCTAACTAGCGCTAAATCGCCTTCAAAGTCTACATCAGTAATGCGCTCCATCGCTTTCAGTTTTCAAAATTTGAAAAACTCCCTCGGCTGGATTGTCAGAAATCAGGAAAACCATGAGCTTACGTACCACTATAGCTGTGTTAACAACGGTCGTTACCTAGAATCACCGTACTGATTCGTGATATGACTGATTTAGACAAATTTTTAGAAACATTGGAAAATGGATTTTTTGGAAGCCGTACGTGCGAGTCGACCCTCCACAAAATATTTTGTAGAGTTCATACCTAACCTAACAGCTTATATTACACATTTTTTGAACTTTCCAATTGGATCAAGTGTCAATTTGGCTAAATATATTGGCAACAATCAAGGCCTGAAAACACTACTGGGTGATAAACATGGTCGATACAACCATCAACTTTGTTTTTTTAGATGCTTGGCGTTGCATAAAACTGGTCTTTGCTCTGAGAAAACTGTTCAGCATTTATTTGGAGTATACCTTACTCATAAACAGATTACACTTACAGAATTCGTAAAGCGTGTTTTACTTCATGGAGAAAAAATTCTTTGTTGTTGTGGTCAAGCACCCTTTTATTTTGCGTCGTTTCAAAATCGTAAGCAATAATTCGAGCTGGTTTCACCCTTCTTCTCGGCATGGGTAGCGGTTGAATATAGCAACGGTGTTCAGGCAGGACCCATTGCTTTCAAACTTTGCACCGTCTTTTTCCGCAGTGATGGGACGTGTTTCGATCGCCTTGATATGTCAAAGAACAAATCTTACACTTGTGTAGAGATCTACAAACGAACGCATTTTTAAAGGGGGCTGGATGGAAAAATGTCTGTTGAAACAGTTGCTATTGCCAAAAAGAGCCCGATTCCAACCAAAGGGAAACGTTCGTGCGTGCCTGTTTTTTCTTGGGAAACGTGCCCGAACCGTCTACTGTATCGATAACTGTTATTTTAACCTCCCATTTTGAAAAAATGTCTAAACTTTTTGCTGACTGGTTCAGTTTCAGAAATAAAGCTAAGAAATTCTCAACTAGGAAGTTTTGCCTTTTAATAAAAGGGAAGAAACAGACAGTTTTCTACTCCGTCCCCACAAATTGTCACTCCTACCAAATCGTGAGAATGGGTGGTAGATAGGACACGGTCGAAAATTTTCTCGAATAAATTATCAATGTACTGCAACGGGTCGAGTCTGTTGTCAGATAAATACTGTGTAACCGGCTTACATGAACGACAGCGCGCAACTCACGGAGCTTACACTTCGTAGTTCGGCTTGCCTCAATCATGGCTGCCTGCCAGCCTTCCAATTACTGCAGACTCAGGAATTGGACTGCTGCCAGCCACCAGGTGTCAGCACGGTCCTCTGCGAATTCAGTCGGAACCAGATTGAGCCTGTTTGCCTGTTGCCTCAGGCAAGAGCCTATTGTTCTGCCCCGGCCCGAGTGGGTATAAAACGGGACAGAATCGAGAGCTCGAGCTAATTGGTGTTTGGGGTTCGGACTGAACAGTCAGAACCTCTGGAGCCTACAGGGTCAGTTAGAAGGATAAATTCTGGCTGATGCCTAATATGTGGTACTCTGTGTATGGACCCCTAGCCATACAGTAAGGAATGAATTGGAATTGAGTTCTTAAATTTGAAACCTCTCGCCCATTCCCTGAGTATTCCCTTCGGGATAGGAAATTCATGTTTTCCAAACCTTCGAGATGGAAAAAAGCATGAAAAATCTCTGGCGCTCAGTTTATTTTGGGGTCTTGTCCTCAGGATTTGAATCCGACATTTTTTAATGCTTCTGATTCTGTTAGAATTCTGAATGATAAGCGTTTTCCAAGTTTGGGAAGGCAGTTTGTGGAATCCAGCCTGTGGCCGCGTTGTTGGATAAACCATGAAAAGCCGAAGTTTTATTTTGACTTGTCATTGTCATTATTAAACTACCCACTTTCTTTTCTATTTGGGAATAGAAATTAAAGTAAAACAGT
Source organism: Lithobius niger (assembly GCA_023313725.1). Taxonomy (NCBI): domain Eukaryota; kingdom Metazoa; phylum Arthropoda; class Chilopoda; order Lithobiomorpha; family Lithobiidae; genus Lithobius; species Lithobius niger. The sequence goes on along the minus strand of JAHWFP010205708.1, from coordinate 8,521 downwards.
CGTTTTGGACTAGATGAGAGTGGTCGACCAAAACACTCGATGTCTAGAAAAATTACGATTTGGGGGTGACCTCGGACTCAGCCTGTGGCCGCGTTGTTGAGTATCCTTGGAAACCATCTTTTTTTAAACTAGTGAGTGCTGACTAGTACGAATAAAAGAAACCCCGTTTATTTTTGCAAAAATGAACTTTAAACCCGGTAGCTATTTGTGAACCCAAGGGGAATTCACAGGAGCGTTATTTTTTTATAGTTAGGCCTAAAAACCGCTAAAATAAAATCGCCGTGAAAATAAAGTCACTGCAATTGTTACGGAGTGGAAGGACTGCAAAAGCCTTTTGCTGCGAATAGAATTGTAAAGGTTAAAATGGTGAAGGGTGCACATTTCAGCAACAAGTTGAATGTTGAGGAATCTGTAGTGAGCTAACTATGTACTCATTACTTACGATTTCGAGATGCTAGTAAACTTGTGAATTTTGGAGACTGTTAATGGGAAAACAGTATTCAGGATTGAAGTTAGAATAGATTTTGGGGAAGCTAAGTACCAATATCGAAATATTGACTTCGGTACGAAAAAACAAGAGATAATTTTTTTTTCACGTGTGGCGAAATTGTGAGTCAAGGTAGGCTGACGATTACGCTGGTTACCTCTTATTTCACGAACTTTAGTAATGCGCAACTGGGACTTAAGTAACGCACGAAAAAGAACGAGGACCTTGGAAAGTAGAAATACTACCTTGGTTACGGAAAATGGGGAAGATTTTGAGGCATCTTAAGTGGACGATGAGTTCTAATTCGGAGTGAATTTATTCAAATTCGAACTTGTCCCTGCTAAGATTGTTACGTCAAAATGTAGGAATTTAAAACAAAGTTCGTGCTAGACTTCGTTTAATTCCGTAGTTGAGTAGATTTTTGCTCAACGAACGAGAATATATAAAAGACCGATAATTTGTGAAGTTAGTCCGAAAGGAATACGCTAATTTTTGCAAATTGGAAACTTGACTTGGATGCAATTTTTTTTTCCGTCTGCGTAGAATGAAAAACAGAATGGTGGCCAGGAAAAGTGGGTCTTTTTTTATTTATTCTGTGTGTTTCTGTAACCGGAACTGGTTTCTAGGAATATGGACGGGAAGCACGATGACATATTCGTCATACGTAATGCCCCCCCCCCCCCCGGTCCGAAAGACATGAAAAGTAAAAGTTTCAGTGTCGTATGGTTTGCAGGGAAAGGAGGGCTGTAAAATTAGTAAATCTAGTGGCGAGTTTTGGCTGCTTAAATCACTAATTGTTACAGACATAACTTTGGGAAGGTTGAAAAGTGATAAAGGAGTGTCATTTGGATCCGAAAATTCAAATGCGCAGAGAGACCTTAAACACTGATAGAACTAACCAAAGAATGGGTTTTGAAAAAACGAGGAATTCTGAAGTAGACAATGGTTACGGTTGAAACTGAATTTTTATTTCAAAATTGGACCTTGTCAGGTTCATTGTCAGTTGACTGAAATTAATTATGAAGCAGGTAAAAGGCTTACGATTTAGGATGGTAACTTGGCAACCAAAAATGAGGCATCAGTCCACAACCTTGTTCAGGAAACGAAACCTAGAATAAGAGCGTGAACAGGTTGCCGCATTTCGACGCCGTTTGTCGCATATAAAAAGAAAGCACATTTTTTTGTTATTATGTCGTACAAATGAAGATCGCATCCTCATATACGCTGAATGCAGAATTTAAAAAATCGTGCTAACAGGAATATGTGTGGTAGCGATCCAGAATGAAAACTATTTATTGGACGGGCAAAATCCAATAGGGTGATTTCTGAAGGCTTTTATGCAGAGCACATCAGGTGAAAACCAGGGATTGGCTTTGCAGGAAAGCACCTGTGTGGCCCATGACGAAGTTCTTACGAACAACCATGGAGCACACCGAGGGGAACTAATTTAAAAGGCAGTTCGGAAATACAATTTTCGAGAGACTGATGTGAATTATTTTAGTTTCATGTAGTGATTCAGTTCAGTGGCGGACACACTGTCATATTGTTTGGTCTTGTCGAAGCCAGTAAGACAACTACAGTGTGAGGTAGGGCAGAAGGCGTGTAGCACGATCCCTGACGGAATGGTTTATTCCGTGGACGCAGGTTAAGAGTACGTCACTCATCGCGTCTGGTCGCTTTGCATAGTGACATGTAGGCTACGACGGTAGTTCTTTGTAAATGTGGGAGAACCTCAGTGTGAGGACCTCTACCCGCATGCGGGATGGCAGTGCAAGGCCAGCTCTACGTAGCGTGTTTGGTTAAAGCTGTAGGCTCGCTCAAGTGGCATTTGGCCGATTGTACTTTACCACACTTGAGTGCTGCGATTTAAGGACACAGTCTATGAAAATGGATTGGAGAATTAGGTTGAATGAACGGATTGAGGTAGTGTGTTCGATGCATGATAGGGTAGGTGGTGTGGCAACCAAACCCCCTTGAAACCAGAGGCACTCCTGATCACCGCAATTCCGGATTTCTACTAGGTCTTAAAAAGGTGGATCTATCACAATTTATGAAATGTTTTTAATCCTAATTGTATTTTATTTTGTTTTAAACTTAATAACTTAGACTGGTGTAAGTGGAATGAAAATTTCTCTTCCTATTTCTTTTTATTATTTTTTAAGAGACATTGACAATAATACCCGGCTATTCCCCCTCACTCGTCCTGCACGTTTGGCGATGCCATCGGGGACCTTTGTGTCCCTGGTAGGTCTAACCTTGGTGGTAAGGCATTCGTGACCCCAACCCAATACCGTCAACCCATCCTCTGTAGCCGAGCCATTGTATTTGTTTTAAACTTTTAAACTTTTAAACTATTTAACTTTTGTAATTTTTAACTTCGGATGGCAGTCAGTGACCACCAGGTCCTTGCCATTCCGGTTGTGTTTGCAACGAACCTATTATTATTATTATTATTATTACTTTTCCCAGCAGGTTGGCAGTTAAAGGGTGAAACGATTCTTTTTCTGTAAACTACAGAAATCAGTGAAGGGAGCGCCAACTTTTTCTCTCTTTCACTGACTGACTGGTTGCTGGACGTGCCTTGCACTAAAATTGACGGTGACTCCCATTTGCTCGTCCGCTCGAGAGGGCACAACCGATGGATGAGACCACCATGGAGTCTTCATCAAGAAACGTAGAAAGCACATGTGTGGTGTTTTGGTGAAAACGAAGTGGACTTTGTTGTGGACTTGGTGGGAAGTTTCCTCAAGCTGAGCGTGGCGTGGGAACTTCGTGTGGAACTGTGCGAGTTTTGCGTACTTTGTTGTGTGTTGCAGAATGGACTGCAAGTGGTGTAAATCACAGATAGGACTGTGTTGTTTTGTGGAAGTGCAGCGATGCTGGCCATGCCATCATGGACGGAAGTTGCGTGGGGATGTCACCGAAAGGTAGTCAACGTGGGACTACCTGCGTGCCGATCCGGAAGTGGAGGAGTGTTGGACGCTCAGTTTGGAGTGGTGTTGTGTGCTTTCGTCGGAGGAGTGTGCTGCGAGGGGATGTGCGTCGGAAAATGCCAGTCCGATAATGGAAGTCGGCCATGACTGTCCTAGGAGGCATAGGCGCGTGGGCCTGCACACCCAGGAGGGACCCTGAGCAGGATGCTCGAACAATTATTTCCGTCGGGAGACATGGCAGTGTGTGGTGTATCAAAGCTGCTGTTGAGCAACAGAGGTGGTGTTGTGTGGAGAAGGCGTTTGAGAAGTGGAAGGGCCCTCTGGGAGGACTAATCGTCGGAAGCTGCAAGTAGGTGGAGTGCCTGTTTACAAGTCCACTACTGGCAGCCCACTGGGAAGCGTCGTGGCAGGCAGGTACTTCAATGGCAGGTGGCAGAAGATGGGAGGAACTTCTGGAGGCGCGTTGGAAGCCAATTGGACATGCTTTCGGCAGTTGTTAAAGTTTCTGCATTGGTTGTTACGTCGTTACGGGTTACAAAGGACAATTGCTATGTTTTGTTCTGCGGTTGACGACGTGGGTGTTATGGTTTTTTGTTGGTTATGTTTTGGTATGAATTGTTACGTTTTTATTTTGTTTTGCAACCTTGTTAGCAAAGGAGGTTGCAAAGATTGTTGTTAGGGCCACTCGTGAAATTCTCTATGTTAGGATGTTTTACGAATAAATCTTATCGATTCTGAGGTTCTTCAAAAGCTTACAGAATGGTAAGGGGTCAGAGGAACCTAAAGTAAGTCTTCCTTTTGCCTAAGCAAACACTTAGGGGAGGGGAGATGTAACCGGCTTACATGAACGGCAGTGCGCAACTCACGGAGCTTACACTTCGTAGTTCGGCTTGCCTCAATCATGGCTGCCTGCCAGCCTTTCAATTACTGCAGACTCAGGGATTGGACTGCTGCCAGCCACCAGGTGTCAGCACGGCTTTGCTGCGAATCCAGTCGGAACCGGATTGAGCCTGTTTGCCTTTAGCCTCAGGCAAGAGCCTATTGTTCTGCCCCGGCCCGAGTGGGTATAAAACGGGACAGAATCGAGAGCTCGAGCTAATTGGTGTTTGGGGTTCGGACTGAACAGTCAGAACCGCTGGAGCCTACAGGGTCAGTTAGAAGGATAAATTCTGGCTGATGCCTAATATGTGGTACTCTGTGTATGGACCCCTAGCCATACAGTAAGGAATGAACTGGAATTGAGTTCTTGAACTTGAAACCTCTCGCCCATTCCCTGAGTAGTTACTACTGAGGAGTTAACGGTTTAAGTTTGACCTCGTATACTACTGCCGTTGTTTTGAATTATTTATTCCTTTTACCGCAACATTTAGTAATGCTAAATGCTTCATTATTAATCGCCTGTTCTGGCTCGGAGCTGCAAGACGGGTGAGGGCTGCCGTTCTCCTCTCTCTCATCCCCCTACTCCACCCCCCCCCCCCCATTGCTGTTGTTGCGCTAGCGACGTTGTAGAACTGGCTGGGATTGAAAAAAAAGGAGAAAGAAAAATTATAGTTGTTTACATTTATACAGCGTGGGTTCTAGAATACAGACGTGAGAATTTTGCGACAGGGAATTATTTTGGCACCCCGGGCAATGCTTACGAGTATCTGTTGGAGTGCTGCATACTGAGTGAGCAATTTCTTGTAGGCAGTGGGTACATTCTTCCTGTATTTTGTTCTCTTCCACCGCTTCTATAATTTCAACGTCGCTCGTTTCAGATGGCGGGCATTCTTCGGAAGATTTTACTCTTTTTTTTACTTGCTTCGGTTTGAAGGCCGCGTTTTCGCGCTTGGTAGAAGAAGAAGCGGGAGGCTGGACGTGTGCTGACTGCTGAATAGTGGTATCAATACCACTCAGCGTGTTCATTATTTCCCGGTGAAGAGTGGCAATTGTGCGACTTACTGCAGGCTTTAAACACTGAAAATGTAAAAGATCTAATTCGTTCAGTACGACAGTACCGCCTCTGCCTTTCAAAGAAATAACGTTTTCTGTAACTGTTTTACAGTTCGATTCCCCGACCCGCAAATCTAGGGGCTGTCCGGCTTCGCGGTCGCATATTTTACTTATAAGCATCATCCATTCCTGCTGAGTAATCGCCACATTTTTGGACGGGCAGCCAATAACAATTTTAATGCTAGTTTCGTCAGCTTTTACACGTAACGTGTTCGGGCCAGAGAGTGGAAAACAATCTGCATAGTAGCAAGCCATTTTGCGCTGTGGAAGAGAGTGAGAGAGGGAAAAGTGAGAACATTTTTTAAACTCGGGAAGCCTCTAATTCACTAACAATTTCGTTAAGACTCTCCGTAACAGAATGTTGGTAACTCAACAGTCCGCCAATTTGTTTTTGGTCAAGTGATATACTTATTCCGTCGTCCCTGTGGAAAATTGCCGTTGTCGTGTAAAAATTCGAGTGCCTATTTAGGATCAAATTAACCCTTCCAAAAGTCCAGGTGTGCGTGAAGCCGTTCACGCTGTCTCTACTTAAAAAGATTTCGTTCAATACATCTTTTTCACGAATATACTCTTTCCAATCAGCTTCGCCAAAGATGATCCCATTTCTCGAGGGATATAGAGCATTGGCCGGGACGACCATCTTACGTATATTCACATATGCTTTCCCCATGAATGAAGAGGCCTTTACGTAAACGTCGCACCCAAGTAAATAACGTGCTGCTGCTTTTCAACTAGTTGTTCAACGCCTGCCATTTTTTTTTTGGGGGGGGGGATATTTTCTATTAAAAAAGAAAAAACACACGGCTTATTTTACAACGTGGGCTAAGTCCTAATAACAACAAAATATTTAAGGAATAGCTACTAGTAGAACCGACTCGGTAAATATAAGAAGCATTACTTACATTGAGTGAAGATTGTGGGAGAGTTGATCAACTTCTTGGGCGGTAAAGTGGTTGGAGATTGGAGAGCACAAAAACCGGCCACCATTTATACTCCGAGCCAACCCGTATGGAATGCACTCAATAACCAATCAGAGACGAAAACTGGTTTTGGCACCTTATACGGCATTATACCCCGAAGGTTTGGTGCATGTTTAAACTACGGTATTTATTTTTATGCAGCAATATATTACGAGTTAGCCAATGAGATGGGTGAAACGTAGTTCGTGACCATTTAGGAATGTACAACCCTCAGGACAGTGAATTTTAATAAGTCGTTGTTTTAATTTTTTTCTCCTATGCACATTTTTAATGCTAATTCTTTTGGGTGGGAGCATTTTTGCGCATTTTGCGCATTTTTGCGCATTTTTGGCCTTGATAAATCGAGACAGCGGCGGATGGAGGAAATAAGAGGAAGCCGTAGGGTGAGAGAATCCTTATATGCTAAGCACGTAATACGACGGACCACACAAAAAATAGCTCTACGTCGCTCAGTCGTGAGGGTGGAACCCACGCACAAAGCTAATGAGCAAAAAATAATACACTCGCCCATTCGCGGACTTTGCTAGGTAAAATTATGACAAGTGAAAAGGAAGCCGCTCGCAGCCTTAAGGCTACAGAGAAGCACTCTTTTGTTTTTTTATTATTTAGCCTACGTTCCAGTGGGAGAAAGGAAAAATCTATTCAGTCCGTTTATTACAACTAAGCGGCATGGATTACAGCCCTGCGTCGTCGAGCGAACTCGGTTCGGATGTGGAAATAGAGTCGGATCATTCATCCCAAATTGATAGCGTTGCCAGCCTTAGCCCATCGTCGAGAGGAAGGAGCGAGTTAGATGCAACTTCACAAATTGATGATATAGCCAGCCCATTGATTTCGACGGAAGAGAGTAACGAGTCCGATGCTACTTCGTGAGTTGATGTTGTGCCCAGCCTTTGCCCCAATCCGATTTCGTTGCAAGAGAATGGTGAAGTAGATTCGGATGATGCGTCGCAAACTGGCACGGAATCTGCAGTAGGCCTACCCACCCCGGATTTGACAAAAAAACAGCAATGAGCAAATCGATATACCATCCAGTCCTAGCCCATCGATTTCGCCACAAATTGAAGACATACCCAGCACTAGTACTGGGATTACTACATCGCGAAAAGGGAAGAGCCATTCTCGTAAAGGTAAAAGAAGCAAATGGCAGTCGATTGTTAAAACTAAGAAGTGGAAATGGCTCAGACATCACCGCACTCTACAATTGCGCTCAGCGCTCGGGGCTCAACGTCAACAGCAATTGTTTGATCAATACTACCAGATTGTTGGTGGCTACCCTCCGCCAGACAACCTGAATGAATACGGCGAAGTCCCAGCAATGGAAAGGACTATTAGAAACGTACTGCCAACAGTGAGAACGGAGGAAGTTGTTAAAAATCCCGTCTATCCGAACGGGATGATGGAAACTAGGCTACAAGAACTAACACTAGGTAACGTTCGAATGCGTCGCGCCTGGTTCATCAGCATGTTATTAATGCAATACACCTATCTTCACAGCCTAGAATGCGAAATTGGGTTGAAGCACCATATTCGTGGGCGGAATCAACACGATGCTGACCATTGCGATGCCATTGCCAAAGGTATTTTTAAAGAGTTGAAAGACAATCCTTTAAACAACATTCATCATGATGAGCCCAACGATATAGCTTTAATGAATCTAAACGCAATTTGAAGGACTTAGGCTCTCTGCCCCATCCTCTTTTTTTTAACTACCCTTTAGCTTCGTCGATTAAAAAGTCCTACCTTTCCATCTTTTGTTTATTAAAATTCTTCCATTTTCCCTCTTCCATAATTTTAAGTTAGACTGTAAGTTAGGTTTTACCACGAGTCTATGAAAAGTTCCGTAGGAACGATGAGTAACAGAATTGCATTAGGTTGGTGTCCTAGCATTTGACCGATGACAGAGACTCGCCTCGACCATCTTTGGAACTAAACACCTAAAACTTTCAATTTTAAAAACTAGATGGTGCCAGTAATTTGTGCTTTTTAAAACTTCAGTATCATTTACAGCTTGTTTGTGGCTCTCAATGTTATTCATAAATTCTTATTTAAAGTATCCTTTGGAATTCTCAGACTAATAAAATTTATTAAGCTATATTCTCAACTCTTTTCGATATTATTTTTAACCA